>KN549795.1:32565-44376 GCA_000797555.1 Oesophagostomum dentatum | reverse complement strand
CACCCAGAAGATATGTCGCGCGTACTGACCAATTTTGCGGGAGAATTGTCCATCTCTTTAAAGGTTGTTTAGGCAGTTCTGTCCCTTATTCATTAGGGCAAGAAAAAAGAACCTTACGATTTCTTTTAAGAAGAAGAAACGATTTCATTTGAAGTCAATCGATATGGAGCTTCGGCTACGGTGGACAATAGAATGGACAACTCGTCCGCGAAATAGCTCAGGTATGCGCGGCGTACCTTCTGAAGCGATCTGCTCCGTCAAAAGTGACATTTGCGCGTAGATTTTTAAACCCAAGCGTACTTTTGGGCTCATTGTTCAAAATTCGTCGAAAGGTGTGCTGTCTTTAAATAGCTTATTCTCAAAATACGTTGAATAGCTAGGTGTCTAGCGCCTAATTTACTATACTTGTCCGTTTCATGCAATGCCTCGATCTTAGTTCTGATTTCGTTATGAATTTCCAATTTTAAAGAAAGAAATATAATCAGCGACAGTCCAATTATCAGCATACAACGACTACAACATAACTTGTTCTGCAATATGTGGGAGTATTTCTGTGATCTTACGTTTCAAGAAAAGTGCGTGTCCATTCTCATGAGAAACTGATTAGAAATTCGCATTCTCACGCACCTGCCCAGATCCGTGCGATTCCAAACGCAATCTGTCTAGCACAGGCGTCCGCTCTCACGGAATCACCAGACGCCTTTAATGCTTTTTGTAGAACAGAACGTAGGGCAACAATAGCTTCTCGCACGGCTGTGATGGGTTCTTGAAGCCCTTGGGAATCTGAACATAGCTGTTTTTAACCAGCGAAAACTAGTGTCAAAATATATTGCTCAGAACAAACCTTTACTTGGCAACAGTTGATCAGTTCTCTTCACAAACGCCTCAAAGACATCGTCTTTACCACCAAACACACGCAGTACATCAAGTGAGAGAATGTTTGTGGTCCCTTCCCAGATAGGCGTAACCTGATCCAGAAACCATGAATGATAGACAGCGTATTTTAAAAAGGGAAATTACCTGTGCATCTCGAAGAGCCGCTGGTATACCAGTATCTTCGATGTATCCTTGCCCTCCGAAACACTCCATAGCCTCAGAGATTAGCGGTACGCACTTAAATATGTGAAAATAAACTATCGACAAATATAAACTTCAGCAGGAAAAAAATCACCATTTTCCCCGTGTAAAGTTTAACTATCGGAGTAATGAGCCGTAGAAGGGTGGCATCAACATCAGATGCGTTGCTGGATTCCTGGAAATTTTTACTATTCGTCTTTGTGGTAGAACATTTAAAGGCAACGTTCGGTTCCATTTTCGATGGGGTATAGCCATCAACCCAAACCTATTATATATCCCTACGATCCATTGAACTCACAAGCAGTTGTGCAAAAACAGATTTTTCAGAATATAGAACAAGCGACTTCGACTACTACTATGGTAGGGATATAGAAGAGGGCTGGGCTGATGATCCTATCATAAAATCTCAGCATGGAAAATGGAGCCGAATGCTGTCTTTAACTTGTTCCCTATTCTGATAAAAATAATGGAATGTATTTCGAAATGAAGCGCTCATAGACAGAGATGACACAGCTGATGGAAGCCATGCAAAACAAGCAATAAACTTTTTGAGAGATATCGCGCAACTTGTTCTCGAGAGCAAACGGTTTCTTTTAATGCTTTTAGCATTTTTAAAAATTCTGCGATTAGAGCTAGTTCCGTTTCCAGACTAAAACAAGTGATGTATGGCGGAAGTGATATTTCAAATATTAAGTTGTTCTATAAGTCTCCGTTTTTCCTGTTTGTTTATTTCACAGTTTTTTGCATTTTTTTGGCCAAGTGATTCTAGCCAGGTATACGACTTGAAAGCTCGTTTTCCATTTTATAAAACCCTAGTCATCGTTTTTCTTCATGCTGCTGATTTTGTTTTAGTTTTCGAAGCGAAAAACCACCATCAATGAACATCTCGAGCCACCTTGGAAACTTTTTAAAGACAGTGTGTCACCAAATTTTCGTCAGTCAGCTGCTACGGTAGGAATGTGGCCAAGGGTCTGCCCTACCTTCCTACCACAGTAGAACTTTCTAATTTTCGCTAGTTTTCGATAAACCTAAGAAATTTCCCCACCAATATACGAGTAAGACTAAGCAACACGCGTTTGAACAAGTAGAGCAGTGCATTAACCATTCATTCATTTCGTTTCGACAAATCGTCTCAGTATATGAACTCGTACGATGGCTACAAAAGCATGCCTTTTTTAGGACTTAGAACAACTAATAGCACTTCTAATTATGGTAGGGATGTTTAGGAGATCCAAGCGACACTTCTACCACAATATCTCGTTTTGGTGGTACACTGTCTTTAACCTCAACTAGAAGCAAATAATGTGGGTCGACTCAATACTACATTTCTCAGCTCTAAAACTGAAACAAGATGAAAAGAAATCAATAAACGATGTTATTGCGTTTACAGGGCAGAAAAAGAGCTTTAAACCGTGTACTTGGTTCAGCGAAAATGCAGATAGGCGGTAAAATAGGCAGGGGAAAAAACCACGGAAATTTACGGAACAACCTAATAGTTTGTTTTAGTGATCGAAGGACAAAGTGAACAAAGTTGTAAGATCCGTTCTAGGTGTTTCGGCTGCATTCTTGACGTCGCCCATCCACTGCGTGTCAAAATAACAAAAATGACATGTCCACATAGATTGCGTTCAAGCTAATTTTAAACATTTTGCAAGAGGTAATCGCTCAAGCACATGCTTTGTAGCGTAGCTTAAAATCCGTGAACACACCGAAACGTCCGCAAATCGAATTACAAATGTGCAAAACTACACGTTTTCTCCCCATTTTCGGCATATTTTGACACTGCCGATCATCTTTTGTGTCGTGGCGTAAAATGGTAAGCTACGGGGAAGTCGCGCCTATTTCTTTTTCTCAAAAAAGGAGGAAATGACTAAAACTCCTTCCGTAGAGGCTGCGTAGAAGACCTAATTGTAAGATATCTCGTCCCGAGTTAAAGGCAGCATACACGGAAAACCAGCATATAGTTTTTTGAGCTTAACTTATAGTTTTGGTGGGGTATGACACTAGTACGACAAGAAAAACGACGAAAAACCGTGTAATCTAGAGAAAAGTCCCAGCGACAAAACTCCATTCGCGCGAATTTTGACGGGTTAGCTCATTTTTGGCCGGCTTGAATTAAAGGCAGCATACGCGGAAAACAACGTCAATAAGATTTCTGCGCAGAACGGTAGAAGATCTCCAGTCAAACATGGCTTTCAAAGTCCGAACCTTCAACACCTCCTCTAAGCCGAGAAAAAACACCAATCATTTCCCTAAGGGCTTTGAATTCACACGACGATGCGTCAAAGTACGTTATCAGTTCTCGGGCTGATGGCGAGCGTCGTCCAACCCAACTGGCCCACAGATGCTTTAGCTAGCATTCCCAGATAAACCAGAAGAAGTTGCAGGATTCACTCTCTTTGGATACTGCCGTTTTTCTGCAATCGTGTACTGAAGCATCGTCGAGTGAATTCAAAGCCCTTGGCATATGATAAGTGTTTTTCTCGGCTTAGAAAAGGTGTTAGAGGTCCGGACTTTGAAAGCCCTGTTTAGCTGGAGATCGTCTGTCATTCTCTGCGGAAATTCCACCGACCTTGTTTTCCGCGTATGCTGCCTTTAACCGATATATCAACGCCTCATCAAATGATAAGCTGCTCGAAGAAGTTTTCATTCTAATCCCTTCATTCTTTTGCTGGTTTTGAGTAATGCTATAGCGGATTTGAACTACGACGTACCGGCGTATTGAAATAAGCTTCGAATGGGGAATTTGTTCGACTGCAATATCGTTGTCCGATCTCAAAGCCCCCCAGGATTATAGTCCCATTTTTTTTCAAAGAAGGGTTTTTTTCTATTCAAATTGTGAAAGCCCTAGAAAAGAGGACATCCTGTGCGCTGTTCTGCAAAGAACTCGATAACTTTGTTTTCCGCGAATGCTGCCTTTAAGGAAGGTTTCGCAACGAGACGTGCATACCACTCCAGACACAGTGAGTGTCTGAACCTGACTAACCCATAATTATCCAAAACATATCAACCAGCAGCTTTTCTCTCCATTATCACTTCATGTGCTTCTCAGTATGGTTTGGTCATCGCAGTTGCTGTCCGTGGTAGCCAGTCAAGATCTTCTTCGGTGCCTAACGGCTCTACCATTCCTTATACTCATAATGGTGTTCAAGGTGGGCATCCACGCAAACTGTTTTAGAGAACTTGATGATGGTTTCTTTTACCAGTTGATGTCCTGTCTTAAGCGAAACGTGGCGAAGGGAGGTGCAGCACCGTCAGGTTGGCGCCTTTTGGCTAAGGATGAGGAAAACGCGAGTGTATAACTTTCAGGCTGTTGCATGCGGAAGGACATTCACAACAGAGGAAGCAAAAACTTTGACTCATGGAGAAACACAGTTAGCGATATATCAACTTGCGAAATAATTAATGTGGGCATTTTCCAACTCCAGAACTAGATCGGCCAGTAATTTTCTCTGTTTCAGCCTCCTAGTGTGGATTGTGGTCTGGGCGATGCCGGCTTGGAGGCAAAAATTCGTCATAGGACGTTAACATGGTACCCTGAGCTAAAACTGCAGCCGCGGTCAATTATCAGGAAGAATTATAGGGTGGGAAAATTGTACTCATAGAGATTAACTTCTTTCCAACTTCTCCGACGGAAATTTCGGTCGGCAAACACTCGCTCTGTATAACCGCATCGGGCTAGTGAGAACTAAACGAAAAGCTGTGACCGGGAATTGTTTTCTCATTGTGTGCTAGCTGATGTATTAACGTGGTATGTCAAAGTGCGGTGGGTTAACAGAGTGGTATGCGCAGATTTTTAATAATCAGTGAGTTAACTTTCCACCAGTAGTTGAAAGAAGGTGAAACTGAATCTGCTTTCAGTTGGTAGGAATCCGCATATCAATGCTTTTCTGAGGCATAAACTATATCGCTTGTGGTAACCTCATAAGGGGAGGTTGTGAACTGACCGTGGATCTTCGAAACGAGACCTACGCGGTTTTGTAGCAAATTTGATAGCGATTCAGAATCTGCACTTTGTTTCTGCATAGGAACTACCAAAAGCCGGCCACGACTGCCCGGAAATCGGCCACCCACCGAGAAAATGATGGTTTTTCGCACGTTCTAACCATAAGGGAGTAGCTTAGATGACAAACAGTAGACTTTACTAATGCAACACGCCATCATAATGCTGTACCGCTTCATTCGCTTTTCGAAGATCCAAGGTACGTTCACAACCTTCCCTTGTCAGCTTTAGTCCCACTATTCTTCTATCCTAGCTTTAAAGAATTCCAACCAACCATAAGTTTAGCTTCAAAACGGTAGTTTGCAGAAATACGACCTTTCACAACTTCCCAAGCACCCACCACATGCTAATGTCGAAAACGCACTTACACCAGAGGAGATCCTGGAGAGGAAAGCAAAATATAAGGAGTAAGGAAAAGTTGTCATATAAATATCATTAGGCGAAGAAATGACACATTTCAGGAAACACATTACATGGGAGCAGGACTGTCCTGTCTTCGTGGTGTATGGGTATGACCAGTGTCGAGGAGAATTAGAATACGATGAAAATACTATGGATGACCTGAGTTTTAAAGAAGCTGAAGAGATAGAGAAGAATGTCGATAAGGTATGGTACGTTATACTGTGGACAACCGATAATAGGTGTATCAGTTTAGATACTCCTACCGCACACTCCAAACAGAGAAGTCTCCAAGTCGAAGAGTGACTAACGAAGATAAGATTTATGAAAGCAGATTTATAGCCAAAAACGCTTACTGCATGTAGTACTTATTATAATTCCGCATTGTAAAACGTAACAAATAAAGTATGTACTTAAACTGTATTAAGAAGAAAAACCGCGTAGAAATGGTGTAGAATACGAAAACTCCAAAAGAAATGAAGAATAACGTAATTAAAAAAACTTTAATCCAAACATACCGAACGCCCCATCAGCTCAGCAGCTTCCATCAAAAGTAGGAAACATCCTCTAGTCTCCACTTCCATCTTTGCCAGAGTAGCAGTATGGAGTGGCCATTCTGCTTGTTTTTGTCCAAATACAACTCTTCGAGACGAATAATCACGAGCCAGCGACAGCATCCTGATAAAACTCATGAAGTCAAAGCTACCCGAATACAGCAACTCCCAAAGGAGCTCACCTTCTCATGCCAGACACGGAAGCTACAGCATTGTGAATTCTAGTAATGTTGAGCATGTTAGAAATGTTCGCCACGCCTCTTCCTGGTTCACCCACGCAGTGCGCGACAGTGCCATCAAGCAGGAGTTCGGCTGTGGGTAGCTGAATTTCAGATTTCGGTAATTGCTTTAGTCCTCAGACTTCAGAAGAGTAATCTACCTGCTTTGTCCCAAACTTGTTCTTTAGGCGGATCATTTGGATGCCGTTGAGTTGACCTCCTGCGTTTCTGATTCTCAAAAGGAAGAGTGAAAGGCCGCGGGTTCCCTAGAAATTCGTGACAGATAATCACTTCAAAACCGTTGTTCACATCAGCGTATGTAATTCTGACATTCTAAGAATCCTTATGTGATGCTGACACCGTTTACACCAAATACTTCTGCTTCGAGGTTCAAAGTAAGAGTAGAGACGATATTAAATCACATCAAATAATCATCAGCGTCCAATTTTCTCCTCAGCAACTTTCAAAAAAAAACACTAAGAATCAGATCAAACATCCTCTGAATTCTCCCATCTTCAAACAACATTACTCTACTCACAGCTGCACAGCTAGATACGTAGAGTTTACTTTTGCTACACATAGCATGAGGACACCCCCAAGAAAAGCGCAGATTCATGTTTTTTCTCCATCGATGATTAAACACCTCGAGGCTTACAAGCAAAAAAAAGGAAACCATATGGCAGCTCCGATTCTTAATTTATACGATCTATAGTCTCTTGGATTTCATGAAAAAAAATACCGTCGATTCATCCAGATAGTGCATCGTTCAGAGAGGTTTTGTGTAATTGCGTACCAGTTGCGGCACAACCAGTTGCGTCAAAACTCGTCCACGTCTGACCTTTTATCATTAGGCGTGGACGAGTTGCGACGCAAACTGCCGTTTCGCAGCTGGTACGCAGTTACATGAAACCGCTCTGAACGAGGCACTATCTAGGAGAATCGACTGTACAATCAATATGCCTAATTACAATGGATTTGTTGAAAATTGGAAACAACAATAAAACTATTCCTTACGTACTAGAGACAAACGCTAGTTCACTTAGTAAGACAAATTTTAAATAAAACAAAAGTATAAAAAATGAGAAGGTGTATAACAGGCAGTGAACCCACTTTTTGAGACTTTCCGTCCTCGCCAACAATTCTAGCCAGAGTGAGCGCAACATCTGCATCTACAGCAGAACTGAACCATTTGTAGCCATGGAGGCGATACTGAAATGCATACGACAAATAATGCTACCTCAAACTCGGCTTTCATTAGCAAATGGTCCAACAGTGGCGCACCTTATCACCTTCAATGTGCTCAGCATAAGTGTCGCATCCTCCAGCAACATCACTACCACCCCTCTTTTCGGTCATCCACTGTCCTGATGTCCACGCCTTCTTTCCGTCAGTAGACGCTAATCTATTCACCGATTCCGTAGCTAGGTAATGCTTACCATAAAGGCCTAGCGCCTAGAAATAACTGTTGGGTTTCTATGAAATTTTGCAAAAAATGCTCATTTAGCAACAATACCTTTAGCGTTTTCACAGCACCATCTGTCATTGCCATAGGACAAGTAGTCAAACCAGCTGATGGTGAGAACAGGTAGATTTTGGCTATCTTTAAGAAAATTTCTATAAACTGGGTTGATATTCGCACTGTTACAAGCAAGTACTTAATAAAATGTGCTAATAGCAAATCGTAGTGAATAAAAAGCACCTGATGAACCCTCCTTGTGATAGGATCGACATCGTCATCGTAGCCAATAGCTTTAAAGCAGCTTTTAACAGGAAAAAATCAACGAACGACAAAGTAGCAAATGAAAATTTAGAAATAAGGATACTAAGAGCAAAGAATTGAAATATCTGGATAATTGAGAAACTCACATATCAGTCCCTCCTCCGCGCAAATTTCCTTCAACCGATACCACTCTGGGCACACAATCAGCTGATCGACCTTGAAAAAATTAAGCCACTCTTGTGGAAACCAGTAACCAACTTGGTATAATACAGTTTCTCAGTTTCACTCACCCTACGTCCCCAAGCATCGTGCTGTTCCAAACGTGGCTGATTCAGCTCACACTGCCTTCCCAGGGAGTCAATTTCGCCAACAATCCGATCACCAAACTTGTTCAAATCCTTGATAACCTTTAACAATAGACGGACATGCTACCTTCTTATCAATGAAACTTGTAAAGGACGAATATGAGTGAAGATCTACTTAAAAAGTGCATTAAAATCGTTGATATTTTAAATAAAGAAGAATACTCTCACATGATCAAGATGCTCGTGCGGAAGAAGCCTTCGGAGAGTTCTTTTTAACATAGGATCATCATTGAACGGATTGTGAAGCGTAGGCGGAGTCTAAAGCTTTAATGTGGTCAATCACAAAAGCTAGTTTCTAAGCAGTACAATATGTAAGCTCAATGTTATTTACCTGGGTAAAGTCACCCGTCTTGGCGTGGCGATAAAGACTAGCTCCTGAGGACATCCTGCAAGATTAAAAAAAATGCAGATGCAGCTCTATACATAAGACACATTAAGCTTCGTCGTATTTTTGCCTTTTTCCAGCTCAGATTCAACTACACATTAGTTTTGACCCTGCTCATGATCGGCGCATCAACAATGATTGATGTAGTACACTATTTCAAGTAACCTTGACCGTTTTTCGTCCGACATGAACCATTAGTGCTTCAATCAATAGTTCACCGGTTTTACCGAAGAAAAGTATTTGCTATGCAGCAGTGAGTCACGGAGAGATCTAACAGTACGTTACTTCTAGGTAACTTTATAAAGTCAGAGTAAAGACGAATTCTCATCGATTTACCAACACGAATGCAAAAATGCATTATAAATGGGATATGGCTAGTAAAAACAAGATAAATGAAAAGATGGAAAACAACGAATACATCATGCAAAATCTCATGAAAACGTTGAAACCCTCACCTCAGAAAGCCTCGAATTAATGATGGAGGAGCTAGTGGCATCGTCGCTGGCGAAAATATGACCAACAACTGATAAGGCGTCCAAAGTCCACCGTAAAATTCCTGCTCCAAATGGATTCTCCGTTCACCTGAACCTCGTAAACCAAAATCTAAACTAAAACATTTTTAAAAGACGTTAAAAACTCGATCAAAACCATTCCTTAAAGAATGAAGACTAGGTTTTTAAAAACTTTCGATGAATATGCCGAAAATTACCTAAAATAGTAAGCACTAGAACAGAGTTTTTAACTAAAACGCTCCATAAAAGATTTTGTATGATCACCGATAAATAGAAAGACCCGAAAATTGCACAGTTCCCCATGGCATGCTCAATCGATAATGATCAAAGCACGCGGATCGCCAACTGTTGATACCAGTTCTCCTCCACAACAACATAGATAAAGACGAAAATCAGAAATCTTTTACTCTTCAGCATAACAATACAGTACGGATAAAATGTAAAGACTGAGAAAATAAAACATACAAAAAGGCTTTACATTTGGCATAAACAGTACAGTATAAAATTTGCACTTGAACAAATTATGACAAAAAACATCAAAACAAACTAAGCTGCGGAGGCCACCAAGCGTTAGAGCGACAAGTATAGTAATACTGCCAAAAGGCGCATAATTCACCAGAGACAAACAGGCTAGCAGAGTCACTTAATGCGTTGAGAAGGGTTACTGGGAATCGTGAGTATTATTAATCGGTATCAAATTCACTAGATTTATCACAGATAATACCGGCATATCAGGAAGAATATAATGCAATTACATTCACCCAAAGTCGTTCAACAACACTCTGAAAAGAGTAAGCAAAAGGCTAAACTGCGCATTGCTTACAGTAATAATTGCGTGAGATTTCAACTCGTCACATTCGACATCAGAGAAGATTAAGAAAATCTCAAAGGTGTTCCAGTATTAAGGCAGGGCAAACAGAACAGACGAATGCAAGAAATGAGAGGTTTCATGTCCGTCCACAACATGCGTTGATGGTGTTTTGAGCTCTTTCCACAAGATTAATTGGCTGATTTCCGGAATTTGGATCAGACTTGTAGTGGCTATATCTGGAACGCGAGCTGAGTCAGAAAAATTTGAAAAATTCAGAACAGAACCTCAAGGAAAAGAAGACATTTCATATTATCTAGAGCTTATAGACAGCGCTGTGACATAAACACACTCCTCCTTTTTAAAGGAGGGCTAAACAATTTATCCGATTAAGCAAAATTAAACTAAGGGGAAAACTTAGTTCAAGTGGTCAAATTACGACGTGTGAACGGGATTTCCGATAAGGACATTGTACTACAAATACTTTACCAGGTAAATCTCTAAGGAAACAAAGGTCTGAAGAATCTGACGCAACAAAAACGTTTAGTGGCAGTTTGAAATTCATAAATATGCTAAAGCAGATTTTAGTAAGAGTATATAAACAGTCGAAGCTCCGCTACCCCATATGGAAAATGAATATACGAAGATGACATGTGTATGTAATCTACATTCACAAAAAAGTGCTCTTAAATATATTTCGACGATTAAATCTAATCTACAGCATGTGCGTATAGTGGGGAATTCGTCCTAAATGTAAAACACGAGCTTAGACAAGTACATCGTCGATTTCCCCGATATCGCAATTGGTTTCATTTCAAAAATCATTCCAAATTGTCAGAGGTAGGTCAGAGACTCGGGGAAAGTGATATTAGACATAAGGAAATTTCATGCAATAAAAATATAGTACGTGATCATAGTTCTTGTGAAGCTAAGGAAATCGCTGATAACTTCTGGATTTGTATCACAGCCTTGAAGAGACGGTAGGGTGTTCAGTAAAAAAAGCGGTCTTAACGATGAAAACGGTTACTGTTTGTAATTGTGAGTGCTGCCCTCAGCAACTTTAAAAGAATTCATCGAAACTTGCAAAAAAGGCGGAAAAATAACAGAGTAAACGTGGAGAATTAAAGAGTTAAGAGAAGGAGGCTGCATGCGTACCTTTGGTCAGTAGCCTTCATATCATCGGTCAACCGCTTTTGCGACATGTTCAAACAGATTGTCTACATTTGTTGCGTCCAAAGCCGATGTTTCCAAGAAATAGTCGAAACCATTTACTTCAGAAAAATCCTGTCCAATCCGTTCCGGAACTTCACGTTCATCGCCCTTATCAACTTTGTTGCCTAAGAAAAACGATGTAATTAGGCAATAGCTAATAATGGCAACAAACCAAGAAACTAAAACTCACCGACTAAGATTTTCAAAACTTTTCTATTAGCATATGATTCGATTTCTGCTAGCCACTCTGGTAAACAGTCGAACGACGGCTGACAAGCAACATCGTAAACCAGAACAATAGCATGTGCACTACGATAATAGCTCTGTGTGATTGACCGAAAACGTTCCTGGCCAGCTGTATCCCATATTTGTAACTGGAAAACGAATATCACAGTCAAGGGTAGAGATTACAGAACTCAGGCCTTACGTGCAGAGATAAATGGAAAGATGGATGAGTTCAGAAAGTCACAGAAAACCAAATCGAAATGCTAGAAGTTTAAGTGAGTTTAAATGAACAGCGTATTTACGTATCCGAAGGAAGAACGGAGCGAAAACATG
>KN549794.1:54446-64921 GCA_000797555.1 Oesophagostomum dentatum | reverse complement strand
ACTGGCGTCTTTCGGTCGCGAATATTTAATTTAGGTCCGATTTTTTGAAAAATGTGGCAAGATCCATGTTTTATATATAGAAGGATGCCTCGTTAATAGTGCTGGTTTCTGATGAAACAGGCCCTTGCAGTCATTTTTTAAGCAAAATAGTCCCACTGATCTAACAATAACGATATCCATACAATCCCTAAAAGTGGCGTACCAAATGGTGGATTTTCCTTTACTTCATTTTGTTAAGAAAGACACTAGCTAGAACTTCAAGATGTCATTCGTTCTTAGTTTTCCCAGTTACAGTTTGCCTTGTACTGCTCTGTTTTTTTTGGGCGTTTCTGCCGCAACAACATCTGCGTCTGCAGACGCAGCTAGCTGTTCTCCCAGCACCACTATCTGATGCAAGGAGCTCTGGCAGCTACGAACGATGACGCAGACATTTGTGAAGATCGTTGCAACCGGCGTCGACGCAGATACAGATCAATGCGCACGTACTTCACAGTCGCGTGCGTTTGGCCCCTGTTACAGTTCGCCAAACGAACTACAGCAGCTGTCTTAGAAGGGAGCAGTATATACAGCTTGACGGCGAATTTACAGGAACGTAAATTCCGTGGAACATTGCCGCTTTTGCACCATTTTCAAACGTGTTATATTCGCTTCAGAGCTAAACGACAAAGAAAGTACTTGTTCAGTGGACATTCCTCTCAGAAAATGCGTCCTGTATACAAAACCGTTCTTTCAAACAATTTGCTCCATCACATTGGTACTGGTGTTATAGCGCAATACATTTGTTCATGAAAGTCTTGATGTATTTAAAGCATTCCTCTGTTAGGGACGGGCTGGGTTCCCTCTAATTTTCCTTTTAGCAGGAGTGCTCGCAGTGAAGCTTAACGGCATGTATAATTTCCGTAACGCCGGAAAACCTCAATAATTTACGTTTCAATTTTCTACTCTACTGCGTTCCTCATCAGTAATTAAAGGAGAAGAGAGGTTATGGATTTTGGGCCATCCCTGTAAGTAAAAGGTAGTCGACTGAGTCACCTATATTCCCAGGCCTTTGAAATTGATGCCATACGTTGCCGACAGAATCGCTGGCGCTTGCATTGCTTAGTAACCCTGCGTTCGTGGAAATGAAACTATACTCCAGAATAACTGCTTACTAAAAGGTGTCCGTCAACTGGTAATCTTACTGACTTTGCGTAGAAGAGAGCTGAGTACAGCTTTAATTTAACTTTAACACTTTGACGGATTCTTGAAGAAAAATTGAAGAACTTATTACTCGCAGTGTAAATGGTCAGATTTTCTCTTCTGATATATCCAAAAATCAGAAATGTTTATGTAGATTAATTTTACATCCCTCTTTCGCGACGAAAGCCCTTCAAATGTGCCTTGCAAAGCTTGTAGGCTTAGTATGTGAAACAGGAACAGTCCTACAGCCGATGGACTCAATAAATTACACTAAAAATTCTTCCACTAGCATTTGCCGAAGCAACTCCTGGAACTGATTGCTGTTTAACCGCAGACAAGAACAGAGGATTTAGAATACTCTTGACTGCACCAAACTTCGTTACAGCCTCGAAACAGCAAGGCAATTAACCCTTGAAAAAGCTGTAGACCTTTATGCGCACCATTCCGACGTTGCCGAAACCGCTGGACACAGTACTCTTCTTCTCAATAGATTTCAACCACCGTACAATCCTGTGTCTTATATACGTAACAAGTTTTTCATCTGAGTTAGCTAATGGCATATCTTCTAGATAGCATAATCTCTAAAGTGCTTCTATTACTGGCGTCTTTATTCCGCTGTTTTTTCTTTGGTGCAGAGATGTTAATCTTCATTTATGTGCTCCTTGAACGAGTCTGTGCAACGTATTTCATAGCTGATTACGAAACGAGAGCGAGGAAATGGATTCCAGCATTAATTGTTGCTCTGTTAATGCTAACGACATTGCTATTCACCTTATGCTATGTTTTCAGTAAGTCTGACTGTGCAATATACCCATTTGAGTATGTCGACAATTTTACCACTGTGTCATATACTTTTATTACAGTATTATACAGCGTTCATACTGGGCTCGTTATTTTCTTTGCCATGGTTTTCGTAGGCTTGACTCTTTCCTTTATACTCTATTATCAAAACAATTCCCAGCTACGTAAAGTATATGCAAAAGGAAAATTCACGGAATCTGTTCAATATACGCTGAGCCTTAAATTTCAACTTACGGAAAATATTCGTGCAATGAAAGTAAGTACTTCACAAGTTTAGAAATTACACAGGCTTTTTATTGAAAATTTCGGCTATGAAAAGTGTGCAAAAGAAATATGAAGCAACGATCGAAAGAAATTTTTTTCTTAAAAAAGAATCATACAAAACATAGCGTATTATTAAGTGGTCGTACCTAAATCTGGTATAAACTGAATTTAAGCAATCTATGCCTCACAAAATGCATCGTATGTGTCGCTGAAGCATCGAAAACTTGCACATAAGTGTTGGTGTCGCTAACGTACTTTTAGAGGATAATGCCAAATGCAGGAGAAGAGCTCTGATTTGCGAACATTGCAGCAGCAAAACGTTGGTTGCTACTTTTTGTACATCGCTTTCCCTTTTAGACTATCGTGACAGCATTTTGTATCAAAGTGGCAATGGTAACCTGTGAAATTGGAGTGTTTATAATATCATATTTCATATTTAATGAGCGGCCAAACGTTGGACAACTATGCTTTGCGTTATTTGATCTGCAAGCAGCAATGTAAGATTCGTATTTTCAGCAATTTTACAGATCCATACCTTCAATTCAAGTGCAGACGTAGGTGAGCAGGCTTACGTATGACGAAAAAATGCATAAATGGTTGTGCTGAATATATCACCTGCGTGCTCTGCATCTACATTCCCACCTCCCCCCCCCCTTTCTCGAGAATCCAGCAAATGGATAAAACTGTTCATCTTCATTTTAGGTACCAAACATTAACAACGGCTATTCTCATCGTTTATATTGGAGAAAGCAGAAGAATATTGCACCGGTACCCTTTTATGAGTCAATTTTGCTGCCCAGCATGTACAATGCTTGGACGAAATCTCGTGTCAGATATTCGAACACCGGCAGACGCGGGTCAACGTTATTTTGATCAGCTTAAAGCTGATTGGGGCTCATAGGATGCCATTCGTGTATTATGTTGAATTTGCAATTTCAACTTTTCTTTGCTCCCATGCAGTGTCTTAATCACTTCCAAGGCAAACTTTGATGGTTCACGAGCACCGTAAAGACGTATAGCCTGTACGCGCAAGGCTGTCCGATCGCGCGGTTTGCATACTAGGTATGTACGGCAAGATGGCAGGTTGCCTACCTGCTAGCAGTAAAGACGGCTGCCAGCTAATTTTGGCGATAGAGGCCACTTTTGACATTTTTTCACCGTTTTTTTTGCGTTTTTCTTCGTTCCGGAGCTTTGTACTTCATCATTCCTATGTTGTGTATACACTGTGTGTGCCATTTCTGTCCAATTTTCTTTTATTTTTCACATATTGTTATTGGCAAACCTGCATCAAATCTTTCTTGCTTGGTGCGATTTCAAAGAAAGCTTTAAAAAAAACCTTGAAATACTATTTTGACGAACACAAGATTCGCAACAGTAAGGGAAGAAACACTCACGTTGGCGAATAATCAGATTTGCTAGCAGCAATACGTAAAAATTGACGGAAAACTGGACAGAAATAGCACACAAAGTATATAGGCATCACATAAGGAATAAGAAAAACGCTGAAACTCGAAACGAAGAAAAACGAAAGAAACAACAATGGCAGGCCAAAAACCGCATCTTTCGCCAAAATCGGCTGGCAGCCGCAGTTACTGATTGATAGTGGGTAGGCGACCCGGCATCTCGTCGCATGCCTCGTGCGCAGATCGCGCTATCGAACAGGCTCGCTCATCAAAAAGTTAAGCTTTTCATTAAACGTTTTTCTCTTCATTATCTTCTCTTTCTTTTTCTTTCTTTGTTTTCCCTCGGAAATAAAAAAAATGTTTAAGCGTACAGATTTGTGCAAGTACATGCGTACTGTTCTTTCATGAGACTCTCGACGGACGGGACCTAGTCGTTGAGTGCAGACTATTGACATCAAACTAGTGATAGAGCCCAGAAGGCAAATAGAGTGTTCAGGGGAGGTCTCACGGTGAAGATTACGAAGCCAGTCATGTCATGAACGCCCATTTCCATTTGTACTCTGGGCTTCATTAATAGTCGGACGTTAGTAGTGCGCGCCATCTGCAGTCAGCAGTTAGGTTCCGCCCATCGGCAGTCCTACAAAAGAAGTACGTACTGTGTTGTCATGCGTTCTGGGTCTGTTGTGCATATTTAGACTTTCCGTTAATTGGCCATTGTTATCTGAATCGGCTTTCTTCTACCTACCCTCTGCTCGCTCGAAAGAGGCGGCTATACATTCATGCGTGTGGTCGTGCGAGTGCGGTCAGCGTTGGTGATCGAGAGTTTCAGCAGCCGAAGGTCTGCTTCTCCTATGACAACCGTGAAGAAACCGGGGCAAAAATGTCCAGAACAGATATCGTTGGGACAAGGTGTTCAGTATGAAAGTGCAAATCATTCAGCAGCGATGCACTTGGAACCGCACAGCGAACGAACAGAGTTCCTATATGCATACTGTTGCAATATCTGCTAGCTGTGAAACATCCACATGTTCACTGATTACTGATCGCTACATACCAATCGACGTGTGCTTAGTATGTGCTTACTTGATTTGTTACCAATTATGGTCGTGCTGGAAACTGAATTCATGGGGTGGGGGGTCCTATCATGAGATGAACGCTGTTCGATGCGGGAGCGGCGCCGACAATTCGACTGGCAGATCAGTAGGTCAAAGCATTGGGCAGGCCAATAGCTCGCCTCACTCTAACGCTCATCTCGCCCACCGCGCATCCCATAATACAACATTATAACCTCAAATTTCTCATTCAAGGTATAACAAACTTTTTGCGGCAGATCTGATCTCAGACACATCCTCTGAAACCTCCGCCTCTCTCACAGTAAAGATACGTCAATATCCTTTAAATTTATGTATTTGAAAGCAATCTTGTTGAGGTGGTCTATTGTTTTGAGGCGGTAAATTTTGACTTAAAAAGTGGCAAAGATATAGATACAGGAGGAAACATTGTGAAATCTTAAATACAGTGCTATCTGAGATGCCGATAACAAAGGCACAAAATACTCTTTAGAAAACCAGCGGTTTTGTAAGATTTCTGGGATTTTTGGGGATAGCCTATAGTTTTGATGCCCACTGTATGCATCATTCCCGTGTTTTTTCAGCACAACATGCTGTGCGCATTTTCCGATCATTTGATCGCTGTCTTCACGGTGAAATTAGATACAGATACCACATTTAGTTTGATATCTAAGCTACCTATGGCATATGTAAGATGAACACGGTACTATCAAAAAGCAGCAAAAATAAACACCCAGCGTTTGTAATCGAGCCATGGAAGTATAAAAATAATTTTCGAACTTTACATTTAAATGACAAGAAGGTCGAGGCAACAAGGTTCAGCTTCAGGCATAAACACGAAGAACCAGCGCTTCATGTGGAATTCCTGTCTTATAGCAATTCTAGGACCGCGTTCTCGA
Organism: Oesophagostomum dentatum; assembly: GCA_000797555.1. Lineage (NCBI taxonomy): Eukaryota > Metazoa > Nematoda > Chromadorea > Rhabditida > Strongylidae > Oesophagostomum > Oesophagostomum dentatum. Next base: position 59,305 of record KN549794.1, on the reverse strand, counting down.
AGACGACTTTATGCGCCAACTGCTTATTGAAGGAATGACTTTAAAAAAATTTTTTTTAAAGTTCTACTCGTCACTGCTCTTCTCCACTTCCAATGGGGTCAGCACTTGCTATCTTTGAAATTGCTTTTCAATAGAGCTGTACAACAGTTTACGCGCAAAATAGCTTTCTTATGCTGTGGGAGCGCACTCTAGCCCCGAACGAACAGGAAGTAGTAGCGCATAAAACAACATCTAAACTTACAAGCCCATGACGTTGCTGACTGCTACTGTATAATCCCCACAAAAACACAAACGGAAAATCACTAGACAAGTATTTCACCAACAACTTTTCTACTTTAGGTTCTCAGTTACTCCGGGTTTTTGGAAGCTGGGGTGGGGTGGCAAACCCGCTCCCACCAGGGCCGGGCATTGGTGTTCCAGGAGCTATTCCGAAAACGAAGCCGCTTTTGAAAGAGAGATAACATATGAAGCAGCCTTTGAAAGCGGAAGCTTATTTCACCACAAACTATCTGCTGTTCCTCTCACTTCCTCATATTTTCGCTGGTCATAGATGATCTTCAGGTCATCACTAAACGAAAATGAGCAAAAACGTTTAAAAAAAGTAAAACAGTTACAGTTACAATTGCAATGAGCAGAATCAAATCAAAGTAATCACTGCTTTTAAAAGACAGTTATTCGCGGTCGACGCTCGCCACTGCGCCGCGGCATCATCATTTGCACGGGAGCTGTTTTTGTGGAAAAATCCCCACTTTTTGACGGATTTCTGGTAGAAGAAATAGATCTCATAAGTGCAGTTTTGATGGTAGATAGCGACGGTGGCTAGGTACAGCTTCGCCACGAGATCTAAAATATTTAGGAAAAAGCGAGATACGGTCTATGAGCGCCTGAATTGTTCCCTAGGCGTTCCTGGGATTCTTGGGAACAGCTCACCGCAAGTCATGAAATTTTCTACATGGGCATATTTAACAGTAGTTTTTGTGCCTTTGTGTAACGCATGGGTGTTCACCTATAGCTTTATTTTAGCCCGAAATCTTTGTTTTCGCCAAGAAAAATATATGGTGGAGTTGACAAGTTAGTGCAAAGTTGTGCTTGGTGTGTTTGCGCAAATCAGAGAAAAAAGACATCTTGGATTAGCTTAGCCGATCTTGGGTGGAATTTTGCGCCATAGATAATGATTTCTGTCGTTGCACACCCTACAACATTGCACAGACGTCACGTTAACTCCACTATATTTGTAAGGAAAAATGGGCATGGTCAGCGCATGTTCAATAAAAGTTTTGTATTGCAAATTTTTTTCAGTTTCAATTTTCTAAATCCTAATATAAGATATTGATGATTCCCCGGTAGTTCTTACTTATTTTTAAAGGATAGGCTCTGGCCTGAAATCAGCTATTAATGCGCCAATTATAACTATTCCTTTTCATAGCCACTTCTGGTGTTTCCTTTACATTCTCCGTGATTTAAAATTTCACAGCCACTCGTTTGCAAGCCCCCTTCGAAAGCACAAACCTAGCTAAGAAAGACTAAGAAGTCTAGCTTGTCTCCACGAACATCTACCCTGGACCTTGGCTCTAACGAATGATGCTACGCATATAAAGAAATCGGTATCAGGTACATACTCTGATATGACTGAAAGAGGGCTTAGTAACTTAGAAATCTTCTATTCAAGACGAGCTGTGTCCTTGACACATTTTCGCTCCATGTTGGTTAACCTCTATTTCCTTTCTTGTCTCTTCGAATCTTGGCATTTTCAGTACATCAAACGTTTGCCATGTTGACCTAAAATCAACTTCTCGCTGGCATAGATAGGTGACGCTCATGTCGTGCGTCATTTTTCAAATGTAGAGAGCTAAGTTTTTTAGTTGAACTGAATCAATTAGTTAATTAACTGTTTAATAAATTAGTAATGCAAGAAAATAACGAACGACAACAAATACGTGAATGCGCAAAGACAAATTCTACTTAGTAGGACTGCTTATGGGTTCTTTCGATTGTTGGTCAGCAAAAATGCATTCCTTCTCAAGAACAAAACGATCGATCTTGGTGCTTTTATAAGATAATGCTTCTAAGTGCTGCACCGAAACACTACTGCTCTTCTGCAATGCCACTTTTGCAAGTTTCTACCTTGAATAGTTTTAATCACCAGTAGCTTCGGCTATTATTGTTTCCAGTATGTCCTGAGGGTAAAGAAGAAAAATATTACTTTGTCAGCAGAGTTAAAGGCAGCATTCGGCCTCAAAATGGTTATCGAGCTATTAGGGTAGAGATGTTGAAAACGGCCTCCTCTACATCCCTACCATAGTTTGAACCACCATAATTAGCTTAAGCTTCCCAAAAAGACGGTCTTCTTTAGCTAAGGTACGAGTGTATATACCGATAGTTGTGTCAAAACATGATAAATGAAGTGGTTTCTTAGAGTTCATTCTGATTTAACATGTTCTCACTGTGTCGAACCCGTGTGTTAGCTGAATAAAAACTGACTTTTTAGTACTAGTAGTTAGTAGTCAGAACTAACTATGATGGTTCAAACTATGATAGGGATGTAGAAGACCCTTTTCCTGACGTCCCTACCATAATAGCTCGATAACCTTTTTGGGGCCGAATGCTGCCTTTAACTCAGGAAATTGAACTCTCACTTTTTCTAGGTATACGCATGTAGATGAAATGCTATTGCGCTTGTGCAGTTCAAAAGCCATCACTGTGAAACTTAAAGATTTGATAACCTCGGCATTTAGAAATGATAAGGATAAAATAGCCTTATCATTTCTAAGTGCCGAGGATAAGAAACAGCCGACAATTTACAAAGATTTGATTTAATAGCTGTCTACTTTTCAACATGCAACACAGCAGTCCGACTTGTAAGCGCATTGATGTCCTAGCTTACAGCCCCTGTTAGCAAATAAGATGGGTTATTCAGAAGATTTCACTGGAATAATGAAAAGAAAACACTTCTTATTAAAACGCTTCTTACTACGTACCTATTTGTTCAACAGTACCATTTTGTTCAAAGTATACGTTCAACAATAGCGTTTTGAGCGTGAACAAAGACAGTTTAGTGGTTTCCTTGTCTGTCAAGGAAGCCGTAGAAAAGCAGGATGTAATGCGTTATGAATTGTTACGATAGCGAACTGCACTCATGTTGAAAATTTTGAGTGAAGAATAGCAAATTATGTATTGCATGCAAATTATGCTTTGTATGCACAGTAGTGAAAAAATAAATGTTATCAAGAAAATAATGCAGCTCTTAAATCGTGCGGAGAAAACGACGACTGCGACGACTTGTCACTGCAAGGTCACAGCTTCAGTAATCTTCAGGATATAAAAAATTGAAAGGAACAACGCATGGGGATGTTTCGTCTACTTCTACCTCTCTGTCACTTGAAATTTTCAATGTTTTTAATATTCCTGACTTTCAAGCTTTCTAAATCAAGAAATTGGATGTAATCTGTATAAATGTTTTAAACAGCATTTCATAAAAAGCCAACACATTTGCTGCATATCACAGCAGAAAAGGCACCTGTGGCCGTGCTTAAGATGATGTTTAGAGACAGCGTATACTAAGTTTTCCTTCATTTTTCTATGGCAAGATAAAAGTATGGCAAGCCCTAACCCTACGTAAATTAGTCATCATGCAAAATAAATGTTTTGTGACTCAGCATCTCGAATAACTCGTTTGGAGAAAAAAATCGGTTTAAAAAAATCAAGCCTCCAGTTTTTGTCACGCCGTAAGTGGAACAGTGCGCCTCATACAACTTGATCATTTTGGTTCTTCGGTGTTCTTTTGCTGCATTTTAAAGGCAGTGTACCACAAAATCTAAGTTTCTGCACATTTTGTACCAATACGTCTTTTGGTCTCTTCTATCAATTGCAGAAGTTTCAAGAGAAAATTCCCAGCCGTTTTCGAGAAAAAACGCTGTAGAGCGCCTTGTTCTTGAAGCTAATGTACGAGCGAAGCTGAACAAAAACATGTCAAAACAGATCTACTAAGCCAATAGCCATTCATTCGTTCTGCCTTGGCACATCATCCCGGTATATTAGCTCGTACATCAGGTCTAAAACAAGACGCTATTCCACATTTTTTCTCGAAAACGGCTGAGAACTTTTCGCTGAAACTACTGAAATGGATAGGAGGGACCAAGAGGCGTCGATTGGTACCAAATGTGCAGAAACACAGATTTCGTGGTACACTGCCTTCAATTATTTCAGTGATTGCAACAATGATTTGGGCAAAATGAAAATCCCGGTAAGGATAGAAGCAAATCTGGTTATCGTGGCTGAGACTCGGCGACAAAAATTTAGCCTTTCACGTTGTTACCGTATACTTTTGTTTTGTGTGCGAGGCTGTTGTAGGGAAGTCTTTATTGACCCAGCGTTCCGACACCATTCCGTTTCTAGGAAGGCTGCAGGGATAGTGCCTTCAGCTAACATGGGTCAGAGACCGTAAGCTGCACAGAACGGATTAATGTACTAAGTGTCTTATGACGTCTTTGGTGCAGCACAAGCTGTGGTGCAGCTAGTATTGCTTCTATATGATTTATAGGCTTCTATATGACTTATAGGGTGTTCGATGTATAACATATGTCAGATAACCCAACCCTTTCATTCGAGCTTAACTAGGACGTCCTCTGTATGACTCACAGGCGCCATTGCATTCCTGCCTTCCACTGTGTTCTCATATGCTTCGTTTTGCTGCAGTTCTTATGGGTCTTTTCCTTCAAACCTTTTCTCCCGGCTTTATGCTTCCTCTACACAAGAACGTCGTCTTTCCTTGCCGCATTAATCGCTTTTTCTTTGACAATTTTTGTTTTTTAAACACCTATTTCACCTATCTACTTTATTCTGTTTTTATATGTCTGTGT
>KN549794.1:28731-39215 GCA_000797555.1 Oesophagostomum dentatum | reverse complement strand
CGGCCGCCAGTCCATGGAAGATCGGCCGAGATGTGGTCCGGTCCTGGGGCCGTGCCGCATTCATAGTGTCGACTGCGGCGCGTATTTCAGCAGAGAGAATCCGTGGTGGTACTGCGCCAATGGGGATGTTGGGGTCTGGCACGGTAGTTGACGAACGGAAGGGATTAATGTAGAATTTCTCCATTATCGATTCCATCTCACTACGGGAAGATGTTGGAGTTCCGTCCTCCTTCAGAAGTGCAGTCAGCGGAACATGGTACTCCTGGAGGTTTCTCTGGCATTTCTTCAGATTGGTCCGTTTCTGTGTTGCTTTCAAAGTTCTTGCTTGCCTGTACCTTCGAAGATCCTCCTGCAATGCTTTTCTGCAGCTGGTGTTCGCCACCAGCCGCTCGATGTGCGATGCATTTGGATCTAGCCTCAAAGCTCTCCTTCTTCTCAGCAGCTCCGTAGTGGCGTCCAGGATACGTTCCAAGTGTGTTGAGTGGGGCTTCAGGGCTCGTTCTTTGCAGGCTACCAGTCCTTTAAGAAGCATACTAGTCCTCCGTTGGGTCCTCCAGGACAGGCCAGTCATATCGAGACAAGGACTCCTCAAGCATGGCAACGTCACAGACGATATCCTTCTTTCCCTTCGAGCTATGGCAGATGTTCTTCTCCAGCTTGTGGTTGAGTCGTACCTCTGCTCGAAGAAAACGGTGATCCGAGCCACAGCAGAAAGATGGGACTACAGACACATCTAGTAGACACCATCTCCGGTTGGTGAGTATGTGGTCGATCTCCGCCTGGGTCGTGCCGTTGGGTGACTCCCAAGTTCACCTGCGGTGTTCGTTCTTCATGAAGATGGAGGTTCCATGAAGCAGTCGAGCGGTGGACAGGAGCCCAACGAGACGGTTGCCATTTTCGTTTCGGAGTCCTAATCCGAATCTTCCAATCCTTTTCTCAGCTTCTGCAGCTGTCCCTATCCTTGCGTTGAAGTCTCCAACAACGAATTTGTAGAAGGACTTCTCGCTGTGGATCACTTCCTCCAACTCTTCGTAGAACACGTCCAGCTCGTGCTCATCAGCTACCGACGTTGTTGAGTAGCAGTTGATGATGCTGATGGTCTTCTGGCGTGGAGGGTAGGGATGGAGGACAGCCAAGCGGAGTGACAGGATTTCTTGCGAGTCGACAGGATGAACGATGAGGTGGGTGCACGACAAAGCCAACGCAGCCAACATTTCGTCCTGGGATCTTCTCGCTACGGATAACGAGGGTCCCATCCTTCATCTGTCTCCTGTCTTCTTTCCTGTTCTTGGTCTCCTGCGGAGCGATCGCATGATACTTGACGCATCCTGCGGCTTCGAGAAGAGCGTGGAGATCGGCGTTGCTGGAGACTGTTCTGGCGTTGTAAATGCAGATCAAGGAACAGTCTCTATGGCGAGTCATGGACGTGTTGTTATGGTCCTAATCCGGTGACGTCCTGTGCAGTCTGAGATCTGATCGCCTCTCATCGGTTGTCATGTCGCCGACGTAGGGAGCAGACAGAGCCCGGTGTGCAGGGTATAGTCCATGGTGGACAGAGCAAGAGATTTTTCTCCCACACCAAGCAGCCATGCCGCGGCGTGCTTGGCTTTCACCACAGGTAGTCGCCAAACTCTTGCGGATCAGGAGTAGTACCGACTAGCGACATACTGCCAGGGGCGGTCAACCTGGCAGCCGGTCTGCACTTAGCTAGGCTAATGTCGAACTCCTTTACAGCTTGGGTGGCCCTACCGGAAGATGAACTTCCGCTGTACTTCGCAGTTCGACGCCCATTGCCACCCCCACGCCACGATGAGGCGAAAGACCGGAATGTGGAGGGTGGAAAGCAATAGATGCAGAAAAAGCAAAAGGATCGTGCACTTGGCTGTGCAAAATGGGACATCTCATTCGCTACGAAATATTGAAATCCATCTTTCTCATGCAAAGATTATAGTGAAGAGTGAAAAAAGACATGCGACACTCCGAAAGAAGATAGTTTAAAAAATGAAACAAAATTGATTGTCACAAACTCGGTGAATGATGCAAGACGTTGCAACTGACTTTTAGTCATGCTTTTTGCTATGTAAGAACGGACGCAGAACAATCACTACGTAACGTCAGCTTCAGCGGCTTTCGTGAAATGAAGTCCTACCTCTCCTTTTGCGCTTCTTCAGGAGCATTTATGGGATACTTTAGGGCAAGGGAGTTTCAACAACAACAGTATGGTAACATCTGTGGAGCACACACTGCTACGATTATCGGATACACTATACGTCTCTGTACCTGCATTCCTTCCACGGGACGACGCAGTTCTAGGCAACAGTAAACTTATTCAGTACCTAACTTTCCTCGAAATATTCTTTATCTGTTTATCTATCCTGCTAAACTATGCAGCTATACGTGGATTTTCGCGAACCTCTGTTTTTCATTCGAACTTATGCCGCATAATACAGGTACGCGCTTGTTCTTTAATGACCACCAAAGCGAAGTAGAACAGAAATTTCAGGCTTATTTGTTCACCTATTATTTCAGCGCAGTTAGTCGAGCTGTGTTGCTTTTATACCAGTGGAATATTGCACACTATGATGGTGATGAGTTTATCTTTTGTTTTGGAGTTTTGAAAAATGCCATCGCTTGTTTCATTATTTTCGTATGGTTCCTATTTTATGTTTTATAACGTTTTTCATGTGTTTCTATAGCGAACCAATTTTCACGCGTACTTCGACTGTCTGCTATATAAGCTAAAGGTTTAGAGATATGTTTAGCGAAGTTACAAACGGTTACATTTTACATCTCAGCTCTGCTGGTTCTAATTGAGGTGTTTTTGTGGTATTCTTGATCGGACATATCCGCGGCACTATAAGCTGTCCAGTCAGAACCCTTGGTGAAGAAAGTAAGGCAAAACATTTGTCAGGGCTGCCGGACTCACTGACAAGCACCTTCGCAGAGAAAAAAGCGTTTTCTATATCTAAGAAATCTCTGGTTTTCAGGGAGCATTTGTTGTAGGAACTAAGCACTATGATGCACTATGAGTACACTATGTCTTGTACGAGGCACACTGAATTTGGCTGCGTAGGCATTAATAACGAAGGAGTACTCGGAGTACTCCAATTACAGATCCTTAACAAAAAAGGTTTGTAGTTGGAGGGCCGCGTGTCGCTTCGCGTCTTGAGCTTATCTCCGAAGAAATATCGTCCAAAGAAGTTCGCTAAAGACTTTCGTATTTTGGAACTGTCTTTGCCAACAGTGCCGGTAAAGTGTGAGCAATCTGTAGGGAGACACCCGCACCTAGCAGTCCCACCTATATTATAATGAAAATTCTGAACGATCCCGACTGACTGATCCCGAAAAGCTAGAAGCACTGCCTATTATCATGTCAGCTAACCGAAGCAATCAACCAACATCTGCTTACAGCCAATTAAACGAACTATTTTTCATTAAACTTTTCAAGCTCTGTAATCGTAGACGATGTTTTTGTAAACCTCACGGTAAAGAAATACACGCTGTATCTAATATCCTTCTTTCCGTTATATCCCTATAGTGCTAGAAGACGTAACATTCGGGAGCGAATGTAATTTGAAGAGCTTAATTGCTGAAAATCTTTGTTTCTGGCTTTAGATGTCCAGGATGCACAGAACTGCAAAATCGGAAGTCTCAGAAATTTAGACACTTGTTTGCTCTACAGTGCTGTTTATCGGCGAACACGGTCTTATAAGATTTGGGGATGTCGGCGATAGCTAGTTAACTAGGGCGTCAAATAGTAAAGCAGTTAGACACTGAAAAGGTATCTTCTGGACATTCAAAGATTTTCGAGTAGCCACAGTATTTCCGGTATGTCTAAAATCGCAAGATAAGACCGTTGCCTCCCAGTCTGCTTATTTGTGCATGGCAAGCTTGTCATGATGAATTACGTAACTGACGGCATATCTTTAGACAGCATAATCTCTAAAATGCTTTTGCTACTTTCGTCCCTACTTCGCGCTAATTTCTACGCGGCAGGGATGTTGTTCTTTATTTACGTACTCCTCGAACGAGTCTGTGCTACGTATTTCATAGCTGATTATGAAACGAAGGCAAGGATGTGGATCACAAGATTGATTGTCACGCTATCACTGCTAACAACATTATCGTTTACGCTATGCTATTTTTTTAGTAAGTGTTTTCGGGATGTACTAATGAACCACCTAAATGGAGTATGCCAACTAATTCATCGCCGTGTTTGTAGTTCTGTACAGTGTTAATATTGCGATCGTTATTTTCTTTGCTATTATTTTCGTCAGCTTGATTCTTACCCTTATACTCTACTATAGGAATAGTTCTCAACTACACAAGGTACACGCGGGTGGAAAGCTTAAGGAATCTATTTATTATACGCTTAGCCTCAAATTTCAACTAGTAGAGAATATTCGTGCAATGAAAGTAAGTGTTTAGTTAACAGATGTTAGATCTATGAATTTCAGAAATTGCAACCTGTGAAAAAAATGTGTAGAAGAAAGGCGCGATCGGAAATATTTCCCTGGTTCCCCTGTGAAAAATCACACAAAACATAATGTGCTAGAAAGTGATAAACCAAACCCTTGCACAAACTAACTCTGGAGATCTACGATTTGCAAAATGCCTCATACATGCGTCGCTGAAGTTTCGAACATTAGTGGATATAAATACTACCTCTATGCATGCTGTTAAAGGCAGCACCCACGCTAAAAACACCTTTTGTGTTTTCGTCAAATTATGGTCGATGGTTCCGCGAATGAGTGAAAGTGCGAAAAGAAAGCATACAGAGACGCATCCTGAGAAATGCTTCCAGAAGGTCGTGATCAACTGTTCTAGTTTTTTCGGACGAGATTAGGCAAGCTTCGAACGAGTACACTTGGTTGCCAAGTCGATGCGTGATTTCAGGCCGCGCGCTACCCATGACCCTATAAATTCAATGGGAAAACCGCGAGAGACTGCTACTCCTTCACATAATACACGCATTAACTATCTATACGGAAGCACTATCTATCTTCCTCGAAAACTCCGTTAAACCCCTTTTTTGCCAGCTTTCTTGCTGAATGTGTAGGATTGAAGAGAATGCGGAACCACGAGTCCCACCACGATTCGGTAACGCAAGCGATCTCGTCCAAGACCCGCTGAATTTCGTCCGAAAAAGTGGAACGGCTGATCGCAACCTTCCGGAAGCGTTTTCTCAGAACCGAACGAGTTTTATGCGCATCTTTGCCGCAATATTGCTTGCATACGGGAGCACTATGCGAATTTTTACGATAACGCAAAAGGCGTTTTTAGCGTGGATGCTGCCTTTAAGAGGCGATGCCAAATGTAGGAGAAGAGATTTCTACTAAGTTGTTCAACAAAGAAAAACAGCTATAAAGCCTTCATACCGAGAAGATGCCGTTGAAAAAAATTGGGTGGTAGCAATCTTCCCGAAACTCACAGTTTAGTTAGGAGATTAATGCAGTTTAAATCCGAGTACCATTGTTTAAAAAATTTTTGGAAGTGGGGTCTGTGAATTGTGCACTGACAGTGCAAAACTACTCGTACATCTGTTCAAGTCCCACAGCGCATAGGTATCCAACCACTGCGCTATAGGCTCATAGCTTTGTGAACTTGTATCGACATTTATAAGCGTTCAACTTTAGACAGAAGGAGAATGCGTGTATTTCTGAAAATTCAGAAGGTAGTAATATATATTGAGAACTACGACGTTTTGCAAAAACTTGTTGTTTTCTGAAACTTCTTGGCATCGGTGCCTGTCAGGCACACCTCATATACGCAAATGTTTTCGGAACTGACACAGCACATCGCACATGTACCCCATCGGGGTGACATATGTGTCTGAACGGCGTACTTATGCAGTACCAGTTTTGCCCTATATGTCGCCCGAAAGTTCCAGAAATGGCAATCATAACACCCTTATGAATTCCTGTATCTCGTAGTCGTCGTGCGAACCACCGCAGTGCAGAGAAGCCCACCTTTATTCCTAATGGCGTCCGGAAACGCAAGCACAGATATGGAAGAAGTCGGTGGTTTAAATGTTAAGAATAAGTTTGACGAGCTTACGATTAGTCAACTCTGCAGTGGCTTCTTTGCTTGCACCGCGTTTTCTCAGCGTTTGGTTCTGCACTTGTGCACTTCGCTTACCAGTAAGAGAATTAATCTTACCAAGATTCCCATCAAAGACCTAAGCAGCATTATTAGCTGCACATATGACAACGTACAACAAGAGTAGGGTGATGTTTCGTGCCCACATTCAAAATCCGCAGAATATTGAGCGAATAAAGTAGTTGCATGCTTAAAACTACGGTTGACGAGCGTTAAGTAATCTGCATCGTTGAAGAAAGATTGCACAGATCCAAAATCGCTTTCGCTTTTTAGACGATCGTGATAGCGTTTTGTATCAAGATGACAATGGTAAGTTGCGAAACGGGAGTGCTCGCACTATCATATTTCTTGTTCAATGAGCGACCGGAAGTGGGGCAACTATGCTATGCCTTATTCGATTTACAAACAGCAGTGTGAGATCCACATTCTCAACACTTTTTCGGACCCATGTTCTCAAGTCAAGGGTAGGAGCAAGTATGCGCATGATGTCGAAGCACAAACGAATGGCGTTGGTCCATCGTTGGTCAATCGATCAATACTCCCTCTATGTCAAGCCTCACGTGTTTGCTCGCCATTACATGCGTATACTTTGTGTCTACACTCGCCTTGAGGAGGCAACGCATATATGAACTTCTTTACACAATTTTAGATACCAAACATTAACAACGGCTATTCTCATCATTTATATTGGTGAAAGTCGAAGGATCTTGCAACAATACCCTTTTATGCGCCACTTCTGCTGCCCAATATGTACTGTGCTTGGAAGAAATCGTGTGTCAGATACTCAAACTCCGGCAGACGCGGGCCAACGTTATTTTGACCAGCTAAAAGCATCATGGGAATCAAGATGTGCATAATTCATCTTGAATTTATGATTTCCACCTTCTTCTTTTCCCCAAAGATAATGTCTAAATCACGAATAGGATAAGCTTCGTGCGCTTGCATAAGCCAGCTATGCTAAAGCTCGGCCATAAGAAAAATATTTATTCGCGCTCGCGTAACTGCTCGTGAATTCCCCCGTTACCTGGATTCGGGAGAAGCTATTCATATCGTCCCCACATAGAAACATCTGGTATATTGGACACTCATTTTTGTTGTTTGTGCCTGTGATCTAAGTGTAAAACCTTTAATACTGATTAAACTGGAACGCTAGAGATCTCTTTTTTGGAGGGTGACTGAGCATGTCGTGCTCGAACTGTTAACTCCCTGAAAACGAGATCACCGGCCATAACTGGGTGCAACGTTCTCGATAATTTTGTTTTCCCATATATTGCTCTTAAAGTATAGCTGCGATGGGTAGAGAAATAGTTCTACACAACCTTCACTTTCAGATAATGAAGAACGGATAATATTCATTTTTGGCGCCGGTGAGGGCATATAAGAATGCTAGGTTAAAGTAAGTAAAAGCAGAAGAGAAAGAGTGAGAGACAAAATAGACACGAAACAAATGGGTTGTGAGTTTCCCCTCTAGTAACAAAAGTCGACGCCAAAATAAGAATATTAACGGTTCATTAGAAACCTTGGAAATTAGCTGAAAACGCCGTGTATCGTCCTCTTTTTTCAGTCACAGAGAAAACATATGTTGTGCATGGAGACCAAATAGCTTCTCCCATCACAGTAGACGAGAGTGTAGACAAATATACTTGAAAGTCAGCCACATCTAGCAGCTCTAGCAAAAGAAACAGTGGCAATCTTAAAATCAAGTATATCTCGTTAATTTGAAGAAAATGAAAGTTGCGCAGTCGTCCATTGACTCCGAAATGAAACTTCGAACAGAATGATATATATAAAACGGTGTAGTTTGGTTGAATACCAACCGAAAAACTGGATAGAGCCAAATGCCCCGCCAGTTCTCATCGTCGTCTGGCGCCCTCCTCGATCCGCACACTCTCTACGTAACCCTTCTCTGAGAATGGAGCATTTGGCTCTTTCCGATTTTTTCGCTTACGACGGAGTAAATCGTCATGATTTATATATCACTGCATTCAGCTTGCGATTTCTAGCCCAGAGCACAACTGCGCAATTCTCAGATTTTCTCCTAAGCGAAAAACGCTTCTTTGGTTCTGCATTTTTCTACGTCGTCAAGCAGAATTTCTTCTAATTTTCGTGTTCGGCTTGCTCGGTATTTCATCAGCAATCCAGCTGGCAACTGCGCAGGTCACGGTTTCCAATAATTGGCGAGAAATTTTAAAGGACGCGCTCGGACCATTGTCTTTTTCGTGAATCCTAAAACATTGATTTCTGGGTCATTTTTTACTGAGTTTCGTCGCTTTTTAATGTCATTCTATGTGAAATCTTATGAACATTCTTGCTAACAACTGCGCAACTTCTCGTTCTCACTGTATACCATTAAAAAATTGAATTTAGAGATCCTGCTGAGAAACGGTGTTCATCGGTGATTTTGAAAAGATTTACGACGTGTGAAAACGTGTATTCTTATGTCAGCGCTTGTCATAACTTAGCACTTCTGTAGTTTTGCAGTAATCATACTAGCTTCTCGCTTGTTTGAACAAGTATTGTCATGTGAAACTACGGAATTCTGGTCAAACCACTAGGGCAGCGAGAATTAAGCTCCTGCTTTATCTGCAGAACTTCTGAGTAGAACTGAAATTACGAGAATGGTAAACATCTAGCTCTGCCCTGCCGCCGACACCTATGCAAGGTAAAACAGCATATCCATTCACAAGATAGCAAAAGAGATCCTTCACCTTTTGCATAAACTAGCTCGTCAAACAACCTTCACTTTTTGATCGCCATCTCTACACTATCGCAGCTATGTCTTAAAGGCAGCATCCAGTTTCGCACTCGTCACGGAAATTTTATAGTAGAAAGATTAACCCAAGTCTGCTCTGCATTTCTGACACAGATTTCGATCGAGGTTTTTTTAATCGATTGCCCCAAGTCCTAAAATCCATTTTTATCCAGACATTGGCTATTGTGTGAGTTTTACACACGAAAAATTAGAACAGTGGTTCAAAATAGTGTAGGCTATCATTTCAGTTTATTCTTTCCGCATTTTTCTGGAGAAATCTAGTCCGTATTTGTCAGGCAGTCCCATTCTGAAAACAAAACAAAAATTTCGCACCATCTGCTTGGTAAATTCAGCCAGTCTTAATCTCGGTTTCTCAGCTTTAGCCAGCCCACTATGCCATATGAATTCATATAGCAGTCGTCTAAAAATGGAATTTTTTGGAACAGAGCAACTGAACGCGACATCAGGTATGGCTAGGGGTGTAGAGTAGGGCCGGGCTGATCTTCCTACCGTAAAATCTCACTGACGAAGGTGGTACCGAACGCTGCCCTTAATGAACGGCTATGGCATCTGTTTGTTTATCTTTATCCGTCGACGTTTTTAATGTTTTTTAAAGTTCCGTTTCAAAACCTGACTATTCATGATTATATTGTCGCTTCTTCAATAATTGGATATGGCACGGGAAACATTGTCTACACTGGTCCTAAAACTAGTATCAGACTTAGATATTTTAGATATAGATCTGGTTCCTCCTATTTGGGTTATGCTGTCTCATCTTCAACCTTCTTTTCACCTACGCGTAAAGCTGCAAAGCTAAAGCGCAGTCTACTCTTGTGTTTTTATGCTTTAGTGCTGAGTTGTAAATGTTGAACTTTTGTTTTTGTGTTCTTTAAATGGTGATGTGTTTGTCTCGTACGATTTAAGCAGGGTGATAAATGATGTGTAATACGTGTATATATTTGTACTTCCACACTGAAAACACTAAATATCGACCGAACAATGCCAGACGATCTAGTAAGCACGCACTTTGCAGCAGTGAGCACACTAGTTGGTCGATAAAAATTCGAAAGCCAAAAAGAAATGGGATGTGAAATAAATAAGAACACATATTTGCTAGCAGTTGCCACGACTTGGCCTCAAGATCAGCAACGCAAGTGCAAAGAACGAAAATTAAAACTAATTGTAAAAATACTGAAGAATTAAACGCAGCAGAAGAGAAGTGAGACAAATCTAGAGAGACATGTGCGCCCAAGCCAGGCACAACCTGGCCTTAAGCACACTTGAAGATCAGTACGAAAGTTCTCAGATAACTGTATTCATACATAACGACTACCACGTAAAGAAACTATTAGAGATCATTTTCCACTGACAGACCACTCAAGCTGACGCGGATCTATACTAGTAAGCGAAACGCTCTCACATGTTGTTTCCAAGTGAAGGGAAATCCCCTGACGGAGGAAAATTGTAAAAAGGAAACTAAGATAAACTTTTTCATAATTCGACTGTTTGGCTGTTTTATAAATCTTTACAGCATTGAGTTCACATGTAATCTTTGAAGGGTGCAAGAGATAAGTTGATACAAGGCTTCTTTCACTCACTTTGTGTGTGTTCTGCCTGTTTTCTGTCTTTTCTC
>KN549791.1:52403-64252 GCA_000797555.1 Oesophagostomum dentatum | reverse complement strand
TATGCTCACTGATATGAGGAGCAGATGGAGAGAAAATGTAAAAAAATACGATGCATTAGTGGACAGAAAAGTCTCTAGTGAGTTGCAAACATTTACATTTACAAGTATATTTTTGTAGCATCAAGGTGTTTTCGTCAAAAAAGCAAAAACATTGGAAATCCACGCAAAAAAATGCCACATCTAAAAATGGCTCTGTCTTCCAGCTTTTTCCTTCTTCGTAACCATTCCTGATCATTTCCGCATCGTTCTGTGGCTTATCGATTTTGAAAATACATCTTCGCTTAAGGGATGATTCGTAGGACATTCTGAGGAGCCTATGAGGGAGGAGAACCTCCTTCACCCTTTGGTATTTCCCTTCATCCCTGTCCACCACCAATCAGTGTTCGCTGACGACTCGCAGAGATATGACTGCATAGGTCTAATCGAACAGCAGGTCGCCGTGCCTCGGCCTCTTTAAACTGTACTTGCAGTAAAGTGCTGAGGTCGCTTGGGTGGTTGGCGGGTTGCCAACCGGGCAGAACACCTCTGCCCCATCGAGGCAGCCGGGCACTTGAAAGAGCAGTGCTCGGATAAAGCGGCATTATCTGGGAAATAAACGCCAACGGAGAGGTGGACTGGGAATTCGATGAGCCATGGCTTGAGAGCGCTTTTATGACTAAACACAAAGAGATAAACGAGGCTGGATGAGATTCGTCCGTGAGCGGGTACGGTAGTTTCGTAGACTCAAATTATGGTACAATCTTGCCGAAAAATGTCACATAAAGTTTAGAATATCAAAAATTCGGAAATCGGAATCCACAAGCAAAATGAGCAGCGGAAAGAAGGAGGCCAGTTTCTCACTGTCAAAAATTCTCCCGGAGTACCAGTAAGCGATCAATGCAAGTACGTAGATACACACTATTCCACAAAGCTGCAGATCTTCAGTTCTTTAAAAGATCAGCAAACAACGTTTTTGTCGTGCCATACTGCGCATCAAAAACAGTGTTTGAAATTGAAAACGAATCGTTCTAAAACTTTTCAAAGTCAAAGTGATGAAGCCGAAGAGCCCATGAAAACCCCTGTACTCGTTACCAAGCGCAATTCCCAGATTTTTGGGAGGTGACCTGAATTGTAAGGTTTCCTTTGCATATCATTGTCAGAGCGGCTTGCTGCAACCGGGAGGAATGAAAACAACGAATCCCTTAGGAAAACTCTGATAGAATTCGCTAGGAGTGCCTCCGCCACAACAACCTCTTACTCGCACGGGGACGAGGGCGCTCCCTGGGATAGCAACATCTCAGCTGCCGAGAGTGCTATCAATGCTAAGTTCTAGAGCAGAAATAGTTTAAAAAAGATTTTTTGTTGCTAAACATTTTCAAAAAAACCTTGTCTGAAAAAAGTGCAAAACGTGCGTGCCGGAATTTTTAAAAGACAGCCCTTATTATTAATTTAAAAAACATTTCAAAGGATTTTAGATTTTTCTTTGTCCCCCTCACCCAACCCCGCCCACTTACGGCCCATGGGGAAAAGGGGACCCCCTATCTAGCTATAAACCCCAGCCTTTACTCAAGCTAAACTCATAGCTACTTTTTCACATATTTGCTGTCTTAACCGTGTGGAAACAACTGCAGAGTGTCGTCATTACAGAAAAAAAACTTTTGAAGAAGGCAGCAGACAATGTGCCGCATTATTTCTTAGATAGATCGAGAGGTAGCCTCTCTCTTCTTCCCCCACCATTCCACTTTACATAGTTACCCTCGCCCTCCAAAAAATTGAGACTGCAATTGCTTCTCCTTCACCTAAACCACTGCTAGGAATGGGAAAAGAAATTCAATTAACCGTCTTAGGTAAGAACACACTGCCGAAATGCAGCCCATCTCCTGCACGTCTAAGGAGCCTAATGGAATTTACAACACCATCGAACTGTTCAGATGCAAAAGTGCACCAACCGCTGTACTACAAGATTTCGCCAGCGAATTTTTGTTGTCTTCAGCAGTGTAATACATCGGGACATTGTTTCTTCCATTTGCCCGTTCCTAGGCAGTCACCGCCGAGGCATCCGCGAGGAATCATATTTCCGCTATCTTCGTTGCAAAGCGCTCGATTATGAATAAGATATTACACAACGAGTGAGCGCGGCATTCCAGCGGCAGCGTCTTGCGCTACCACCGTCTGTTTCCAGGACGGTCGTCATGGTAGAGAACGCCAGTGAAGGACGAAAGGAGGTGGACTGGAGAGTGGAACGGCTGAAGCGGTGAGCGCGCGCATGCTTTTTGGAGGAGCAAATGCATACGAGACTTCAGGCAAAGTAAAACTGAGACAATTAATTCTCAAAGCAGTTAAGTATGTTTATGTAGTTAGTAGGAGTGCTTGGAAATGAATTCCAGACCGTCCCTAATCTCTGCAAATATGTGGAGCAATTTTTTGAAAGAAGAAAAAAGAGCAAAGTTTGATGTAAGAAGGGAACCAGGAACAGGGAACATAGTACAGATTTTAAGTTGAAAGCTCAATTTGTTACTGAAAATGAAACAATAGAAATGTATCTCTTCGGTATATTAGCAGGATTTTTTCCTGAGTGGAGTACATTCGCTTACTTGTGTAGCTCATCGGTTGCAGAAAAAAACGGGAATCGGAAGCCGAAGCCAAGCCAAAGGCCATGGAAATTTAGGGTCAAACAAAAACTGAACTCAACTTTCCTAATACTCCCCCAAAAAGTTATTTTAACATAAAGGCTAATAACTCAAGATCGTGTCGTTTACTCATACCAGGTTCTAAGGAAAAGGTTAAACAGAGGTTTTGGCGAAAATTTTAATGAACATAATAACTTCCCGTTAAGGAAACATAATAGCACCTAAATATGTAGTCTCTTACTTCAAGAAATAATTGTTCTTAAATTTCTTCAGAGATTTCATTTCTTTTATTTGAATATCAGCCTTCGTTTCTTCGGAACTGTAGTCAATAGTGCAGATTTCTGTGACTCTTTTGAGTTCAATCGATGGCAAGAACACTGGGATTTCACGATTTCCGGAATAACAGCGAAGGGTTTCAGTCTTGATGGGTTACAGCGATGCCCTTAGATTTGGTCTTTGTTGCACAAAAGAAGATAGATTCACAAGACACTGCGTTAATTTTATATTTTACAATATTTTTAAATAAAATGTTCCGCCTCTTCGAAATTCTACGAAAAGCTGTAAGTTGCCAAGGAAAATCAGACTGTCCTAAAACCCAGGCCAGCACAGCGTCTGTATACCTTCAAAGGCTTAACCTAGTTTGGTCAACAGGCTCAATGGCTCGCCAGCTGCGGTTGACCCGAATGACCTGAGCAGCTGTACGAACGCAGAATCAAGCGAACAACGTCTTCCACAGTGGTTCACGCCTAGCCCAGTGCTGTTTTTGAAGTTCCAGTATCCGAGTGGACGCTCGCTTAATCGACAGCTGTTTTTGTGGGCGTATAACGATGGCAGCTGTGACTTCGAACGGTGATGTCAGTTGAGATGTGAGCTGAGCTGATGCGCGATTAGACGTCAGTTAGACTGGGTAAAAACGTGTTTTTCTTACTTGAGTGAAGTTATACAAATACCTCTTTGAAGAAAGGGGAGAGAGTAGGAAAGGGTACGACTATCTGATGATCCTAAGATACTCGACGAAATTTTTGTTTTATATAGCTGGACCTTGACTTGTCTTTCCGGCTATTTGTGAGTTTGGCTGAATGTCGCTAAGCAAGAAAAGAAACAAACAAGCGTGATAGGAACTTTGTACTGGAATTTTTACTCATATAGACATAAACGTAAATCTGCATTTCAACGGTAAGAAAAGGAGTCATCAAAAGCCATTTTAGTTGAACTGAGCAAAGATTACACGTCAAACTGTTATAATTATACTTGGGTCATTACAGCTAGTTGTTAGAGGACATCTACAGTTTTTCCAAATATGTTTGAAAACCAAAAAATGGTTGCGCGAAGCTGTTTAGTTCCGTTTTTTGTGTGGTCTCAAAACTTTAGTTTCCGGACGCACTTTATTCTTAAGGTTGTTTGTAGTTAAAAAAGGAATTTGTTAATGGTGCCGAATAAAACGTTAACCGTCCTAACATCCAACAATGTTGACATGTAGCTCACAAAAAAGGGAATAGCCTCTATGAATAGCCGCTTCTAAACGAGATTATCGGCTTCAGGCCATAACGGTGGAAGAGAGTGTGAAAACATTCCGCGTGGACGAACTATAGAATATTCAAGCATAACTCCGCTATATTTTCGTGTTTTCTTTTTGGTAATTTCGAATATTTTCAGGAGATGGTTTTTATAATTAAAAAAAAGCAGATTGGAAAAGATCAACGTAAATGAATCGGTCGGGCAAAACATGACTTCACAAAAGCATGTAAACAAATGCATTTTAGACTTCTGCACTGAAACAGTCTCCAGATTAAGCAGACTTTGCTGGAGATCTGCGAAGAAACCTAACAAAATAAAAATGTGGGATTCAGCTCAAGAATAATCTTTTATTTAGATTCTCGGTACTTTTTTTATTTCACACTGCTGCGTTTTTTTTTCTATACACCTCGTTCCCTTTTCCACTGACCTCTGTTTTGACTTTCATCACAGAAATGTTTCCGGATTTTATACACTCCATACTTGTTTTCCTTCGAAAAGCGAGCACTATGAATAGGTGGTATTCAATGCAACGGTTAAAAACTCCCTGTCTGTAAAGAACTGGCGCGACTCCGGCTTCGATTTGATAGTGGCCTGTCAACATCACAGGTCGCTAAGCGAGAGATGGTGGGAGATGAGGTGGAAAAGTGCGCTGAAGTCAAAAGTTCCCGTTGTCACAGTAAACTCCAATAAGCAGAAGCACTTCGCGATCTCTATCTTTGGAAACGTCATTCAGTAACACAGTAAACTCCTTCAGCTTTTAACGACCTTCAAATTTTGCTCAAATAAATCAAATCATAGGGAGTATCCGTGGTTTCAAGACTGTCGACCGCCCTAATCGGCCGCTAAATAGGCATCGATCATGAGAAAAGGCTCCAGTTAAGTGGAAACCTGTCTCGCGGAAAAAACGGAGGAGAAAAGGAGAATCGCTTCGAGAAAATGGAAAAATTAATGCGGTGAGACTAGCATGACTGGCAGATTGGAGAACCAGGAAAAAGCTGCGTGGAAAAACCATTTGAAGAGGTTGCTAAGGTAAACTGAAAGCTGAGCTGACAAATGGAGCAATAAATCCAGAGCAAACAATATTCTGCTAGCGATGCAAAGCTGAAAAAAGCGAACGGAAGTCAGCTGACTTTGCAAAACTCAGCTGATCTGGCACAGTGTGGCGATGAATTAGAAAAAAAACAGAAAATATGTAGACGAGGGGTTGGAAATTGACTGTTTGGCAAAGGTGCTAAAAATAAGAAACCGGCACTCACCCTGCTCTCGAGAAATCGTCGGTTTGTACCAGTATTTCGAGGTGTCCTTCACGAAAACAGGATGATGATGGATGATCTCCGAGGTGTCTGAAAAGGGTGTGTAATGCACGGAAACGGCAGAAATGCTTGCACTTTTGAGGCTGTTTGTGTACTCTGTGCTAAATATGTTTCTCGAGAGTTTCCTAAGCTGCCTAAACCCATTCACGAATCTACCAAAGCAGTTTCGATCAATTGAAAATCGATAAAATGTTTTCGAACGCTGCACAGCGACACATGCTATGTGCCCCCTCGGGCTCGCAGTAAAGGAGAAGATGAGCGCTCTCTCGACTAAACTTGCACACCCCGCTTCCAACCAAATGAACGGATCACCCACTATTTTTCTTTAGAATATGTGGAGGCAACACGGCAGGAGTGGGTGACGACGTGCACGCATCAGACTCCTTAGATTCTTTGCTCGTCGTGAGATCGACAGGATCAGACGGCTTCTGCGGATCGCTCGACACAGAGCTCTCAGTGCCATGTAGCACCGGTGTTTCCTCCATGTGCACAGGGCTACACAGAATCGAGGAGCGCTCCGAAGAACAACCAGATGACTCGGACGAGGCCAGCGACACGTCCGAGATGTCACGCGACTTCAGCCGAAGCACGACCGCTTCAGACGGACCGGCTTCGCAAGCCATGTAGGCTGGCTGCTCGCCCGTTACGGTAGCGGGCAGTGAGAGTTTGGAAGCGTGGAAAGGGCCGCTGGAGCGACGACGTCTGCAGATTCGCGTGGGACGAGTGAAGCTGGCGACCACGCCCCTCGGGCTGCCGAGCCGCGGCGGAGCGGGCGCGTGTCAAATGACCCTCCCTCGCAGGGATTGATAAGTTCAGGGAAGAAACGGGAAGATGGAGAGGATGCAAAAACGAGCAGCAGCAAGATCACGGCCTTCTTCGAAGGCGAGCTCGCAGCCAGAAGACGATATTTTAAAAAAAGCAAGAACATGACGCATTTAAACAGAAGAAGATCCGGATAAGCTGCATCAGAAATGCAGACCTGGTGAACTATTTATGGAAGATGTTTAGTCAATATTCCTCAGCAATTTGAAATTTCGGTGCAAGCAAATTTCTGACAACTGTTTCTCCAGAATTCATAGTATAAGGATCTTTTGAAGTTGAAGAGGATCGAGTCTATCACAAGCGACGAGTTACATTAGCGACATTTATGAGAAATCCTTTGGAAGCAGACTTTCAAGCACGTTTAAAACTACAAATGACTTTATGAATACAGCCAGAACTCATCCCCCCAGCTAATTCCAGATAAGACAACGCCGGCCGTGATCTCTGCTTCTCTTCTCTGATCCGTTTCTTACAGAAACCGAATAAGCCAGGCATAAAACAGTTTGCAATAGTTTCTTAGCTGTGCATTTGTCAGAATGTTTACAGTCGCCAAGAAAAAAAAACGAAACATGAATAGCTTCGTCACTGAGTTTCTGATTAATGACAGGAACTTGAAAGTTGTGAAAAAAACAACATTCTTCGAAAATTTCTTTAGCAAAGGGCTCCCTATGATATTTTCAAAAATTTTCTCCGTAGGAAAACCAGTTTTGAGTTTTTTCTACACATTAAACAGCTAAAGGGCTTGGGCGAAGTTCATGTAAATTCTACCAAGATATACGTCGATTGAACTGATTCCCGTAGTGCTTTCGCTTGCAGGGATTTTTTAGCGCCTTCTTTTTCACAAGTTTTACATCTTCCGGAAAGACTATTGCCGTAAATTTGATTCTTTTTTTTGCGTTTTCGATAAAGATTCTCTTAATCCAGCTGCTAATAGCTCTCGCCTCTAGCTGCTCTAGTAGTTTCCAGGCATCATAACACTGCGTTTTTCTGATAGTGCACGAAGGTTCTCAGTCAATTCTAGGACTAAATTATCACAGAATGCCGTCATGGCTTTCTATGAGTACTCAGGAGAGGAGTAAAGCTGGATGGACCTGTGCAAGAGCTTTTAATGTGATTAGGCACTTCTCAGTAATTCAAGAAAAATTCAGCAAATTTATTGAAGAACTGAGAAGTACCCTGCGCTTTTGGGTAAAACCTGAGAGTGCAAAGAGTAAAGCCAATAAACTCTTTTTTAATGTCCCTACAAACAACACTGCTACTGAAGCAAAAAGTAGTGATATGCGTTTCGCATAGTTGTCTTTGCTTGCTTCGCTAGCTGTGCATTTTGATCGAATGTTTACATTTGCGAGCAAGAAAAAAGTTTGGAATTAGCAGCATTCCGTTGCAGCTGAGCCTGTTACTAATGCTGAAAGCATGCGGAATTTCCGGAAATTTGGCATTTGTGATCGTCTTGGATTCTGAAGAGATTTCATTTACGTCTAGTCGTCGCTAAATTGGACCTGTTTCAAACTTTTTTGAAGTAACTGTAGCTTATTCGTAGCTGCATTTCGTAAAACAGTAAAACTACAAAGCTGAAAATATTTAAGATCGGACTCAGTATATGCATATCTTTCACAATTTCAATGCAAGCGAAATCGAAAATCAAAAGATTCAAAAAATGACTAAACTGAACTGTTGTTGTCTCTAAGTTTTAGTAAAACAGTCCCAAAAAGTCTCAAGTCGGCTTCTCTTTGGTAGCACTAGACTTCGCATATCATACGTTTCCCCGGTAGAAATGGCTGTTTCTCAGATATAAAAGCGGAATGCATTTTTGTCGCCACTTTCTTGGAACAATACGAATTACATACAGTCATGGCATTTTGCCCATTTTAAGTGCGCAGGTAGTAAGGTGCTGCAGAAGAACAAGGAATGGAAGTTAGTTGTTATTTTGGCGATAATTTAGTTCAGTAACCAAAGCATCAGCTGAAATTTGGCATTTCTCCAAAAGAGAATGAATGAATTAGACTTTAACGAATTAAATTGTCATTGAAAGTAAGGATATTACCACTGTCATTCTGTGTAGAGCACGATCACTCCACATTAGTAGAGTAAAACTAGATTTTTTGCTGCCATATAGGCTGATATTGAAAAAAAACGAAAAGCCGTCATGTGTTCCGGAGAATATGTTCAATTTTTATGAATCCAAAATATATATAGGAGTCGATTCGTGGGTGTTTGGTGCTTTTCTTAAAAGGAGATGGCTTTCAGTTTATCAACAAGCAAATCTCATATTTCGTAGAGCTAACCACAGTAAAAGATCATGAAGAAAATTTCGCATTTCAACTATACGACTGCCCTAGACTAAGATGCAAGAATCGGTTACCCCTTTTAGAGGATCTAAGAACGAATTTTGAGGTTTTTCAAGAAATAAGGACTGAGAAGACCGTTTTACTCATACGGACTCAAAATCATATTTTTAAAATGAAAATTACCTAACGAAAACATGAATCAGTGCTGAGTTGAGCGGGCGATGGCATGCAGGTAACTGCTTTCCGCTCGGCTGCTCAGCGTCGGTACACCCATCGCGCGATAACTTTTCGACACGTGTATGACGGAGCCGTGAAAAGGTCACTGTTGACACAGGTTCGGCATTTCCAAGTTGGCGCAAACACGCTGCGCCAACGTCGCCAAGCGCGGACAAAAGCCGCGTCAGCCCTCGGTCAGGTGTAAGCTGCTGCGGTGGTACGAATTCACCAGCCTGGGATGCTGACGCATTCTGGGAAGATGTTCCATGGCATGATCTCTAAGCAGCATTAGGCTGGACACTTTCTAGACTAGGAAATCGCAAAACTGGAGGTTTTCCAAAATTCAAAGTATGCTTACTGATACATCAGATGTTTGGCGAAAGTACGAAGATACAATCAATTTTGCAATGCAATAAAATCGACTATATCTAGGAAAATAGAAGCGGTGTACCGCCAAAATTTTGTTGGTGAGCTTTTTCTGGTAGAATCGACGGCAACGGCCTTCTCCATAGTTCCTACACCAGTAGCAGCTAGAAAACCTTCTCATCGCCATTCAAAAAAGCCTCATTGGAATTGAATTTCCCATCAGTAAAACCTAAGAAACGTTAGACGATGGAACCAAAATATTATCGTTTAGTCATGTTATTCTCTTTGCATGAATATACCTTCGCAAATGCACAAGCGATACGAACAAAACTGTAGTTTCATTCATTTCACCGTTAACTTCATTTTTCTGTTCCTTTGCGTGTCGCAGATTTTTGTTAGTAAGAAATTCACTGCTGACAGGGTTTTTTTCTTCAAAAAAGGTTTTTTCAACGACTGCTTTGCCAGGATTGCAGAGCAGACCCTTGCTTCTATAAAAAAATTCAACAAAATCCTTTGACAGAATTTTGTCATTAGCAGGTTGCTAAACCCATAAAGAGAGAAGAGCCATGCCTAATACTTACTGTAGCCGTAATTTCTTCATCCATGATTTTAGCCCCTAGACCAGATCATCGATGTGAGTTTCTTCGTGCTCTGCATTTGCAAGGATTTCATCAGAAATACGTCAAAAGAGAAAGCTTTGAAATAGGAACCGTACTTTAAAGTTGTGAATAAAAGAAGTGATAATATGAGCTCATAAGATGTCCTGGAAGAAACTAGTGGAGGAAAACATCCTCGTCTTCTAAATTAAGGCCTCGCATA
Organism: Oesophagostomum dentatum; assembly: GCA_000797555.1. Lineage (NCBI taxonomy): Eukaryota > Metazoa > Nematoda > Chromadorea > Rhabditida > Strongylidae > Oesophagostomum > Oesophagostomum dentatum. Next base: position 54,301 of record KN549791.1, on the reverse strand, counting down.
GGAAGCACTTCCTAACCTCACTGATTCTTTAAAATTACCGAAAGAAGGCATTATTTCAAAAAATATTATTTCCTAGCCTTACTCGTTCGTTCGACAGTCATAATTAACGATTTAACGAATGCTTGAAGCATAACTCTACTCTGTAGGCAGTTGCACATTTAACTTTTGTGTTGATGGATTTCATCTAGCTCTCAAAGTTCCATAAAAATTGTGTGGATCGGGAATAATGAAGACAAACGAGTGCATCACTTATGTCAAACAAAGTAGGGGCGAAGTTAGTGTCGCCATTGGTAAGAATTACGGAAGTGTCAATCTGCGTTAAGGTTCGGTTGTACTTGCAGAGACTAAATCACAGAAGTTGATAATTCTACATAATAATCGTCAGAAAAAAACATCGGACGCATTTATTTGCTTATGCATTTCAAGTCGTGTCGACAGTTAGCGGTAAATCTTTTCGAGTTTGCTTTGATTTTTCACAGTGACCTAGTCGCAGCAAAGTTATAGTTCATTTTCCAGAATTTGGCCGCTTTCCCCATTCCTAACAATGACAGGTCGGAATGATAACCACAAAACTGCTTTGTTTTGGTCGCGGGTGCTTATCTAAGACTGCGACAAAGTCTCATCATTTGTAAGCATAACCAAACCTTTAGACAAATCGCAGAGAGGCAACAAAACATATGAGGAGTAAAATTATCTTCCTTCGAATTCTTGAAATGCTGCACAATGTAAACTTCAACTGAACCTTTATTGTTAATCCTCTAATTTTCTAACATAGTTTCCCTGCCAATGTGTATCTTTCAAAGCCAGGCACGCTGCAGAAATAAACCTTCAAGTGTGAAAAGTTTTCGCCTAATAAATTAAATGAAATAGAATTTCTGTAAGCTGGCAAAGCTAAAGACTCTCTTATTTGCATTCTCCTTCCAAAGATTACTGCAAAAATTTTGTCCGATAGCGATTAAAATTTTTCCAAAGAGGGCACACCGTCAAAATATACGGAAAATGGAAATATTGGGGAAAATTACTATCGTGAAAAATTTAAATAAGGTCAAGATTTCTGAAAAGCTGAAGGGGATTAGTGGAAGCTTAGACTTCGCCTATATTTTACTTTATTTTACAAGGCAAATACTTGATTGCCTTCTTGGAAGGAAAAAAAAATGAAAGAAGTAGTTTTCATTAGAGTGAAACTGCATTTTCAAAATTGTACGAAGTTATTTTCAGAGTCATTAAGAGTTAAAGATGAGTCTGAAGTAGTAGCAACATGTGAAATAAATCATGTGCTAGGACAGCTGCGAAAGGCTAATGAATGAGTAAATTAACCAAATTGTTTGGTCATTCACCACGAGAGACGGGAGTTTGTCAAATCGAACGATAAATGGGACAAATAATAACTTGGTGGGTATTCTTAATCACGAATTTGCTGCTTTGTAAGATTTTTTGCAATAAAGTTGTCTCAACTCATTTCGGAGAGAGTAGAAATCTTGTAGAAAAAGTCTGAGACGCCGATGGGGACTGTAAGGGGAGAGATTGGAACTAGAAATATTGCCTAGTTCCAATCTCTCCTAAATTAGATTAAATAGATAGATTGGATTAAATAATAGATTAATAGCCTAAAAGATAAATTGGATTAAATAATAAACTAATAGCCTAAATGATTCATAGTCATCTGCAACGTAAGAGATGGGCAATGGTTTCTTCCACTCAAGGATCGGTGAAGCTCCTGGCCTCTGAGAAAGGCATATTGCCGAAACGTAAGGCCAAATAAAGGTGCTATGATAACAATCTGTTCGACACAGAAGAAAACTAGGATATTATATCAGAAATACCCAGGTTCTATGATCAGAGGACGTTCAGGATAATGTTGCTTAGATTGCAAGCAATAGTTTTTGGCCCTATATCTG
>KN549790.1:35463-47909 GCA_000797555.1 Oesophagostomum dentatum | reverse complement strand
ACACGTATATAGGATCCGTCGAATACACCGAAAAAACCGTAGGTTTACCTGAGGAAAGCATGCTTTTTTTAAAATCTAATATGGACTCAATTTCAGCCGATGTGGATCTACGACACTTCAACTGAGAAACTAGTTATGAAAGATATTCAATATGTACCGGGATTGTACAAGATTTTTGATGAAATTCTTGTAAATGCTGCTGATAACAAGCAACGCGACCCGAAAATGAACTGCATCAAAATTAACATCGATAAGTGAGTTTTGTTTCCTCTTGTCCAGCAGAAATTCGCGATGTTTGCGAAGTATGGTATTTTGCAGAGAGAAAAATCAGATCTCAATCTATAACAACGGTAAAGGTATTCCCGTTGTTCACCACAAAGTGGAAAACATGTATGTTCCGGAGATGATTTTTGGAACACTTCTAACATCTTCCAATTACGATGATAGCCAGAGGAAGGTTGGTATTTTGACTATGTTATAGATGATTAGTTAGAACGTGCTATACTTCCTTAGTCGTTTGCCATTGGTCGGCCCCTTCCACCGATCTACCTCGATCAAGCGTAGAGGGAGGAGGGGGAGTAGAGGAACCGACCAGTAGTTGAAAAGTGCTTGCATCCTGCCGATCGTGAATGGTCTCGAACTCGTGCTTAGAGGTGGTCGGTGGCCGTCGACCATCCGCCTGGATAATGCTGACTACGGTTCGGTTTGACGTGGTTACATACCACGCGCAGCAACGGGATGGAGTATCATCTCAACTGTTCTTGCGTAATTTTCTCCATATTCAGACATTCCCCTCACCATGATTTTGCTTAGGACATCCTTAGCACAGCGTCTGCAGAGGAAAAAAATTAAACACTATTATCAACTCTAGCACTTTTCATGCTTCATTGTGTTAAATGTACATTGTCGTGGATAAGGATGCCGACGAGTTAAGCTCCGGTCACAGTCAGTTCGCCTGCCAAGCGTGCTCACGTTGTAGAGGCTGAATAGCAGCCCATAGAAAGTACGCATCTCGCCGAGCGAGCTAACTCTGACTCTCTTAGGGCTTAGTCAGCTAATCAGTTGGTGCCAAAGCAGCGAGTGGCAGCCAGGTGTTTTCGCAAATCCTGAGATGCTTTTCTTCTTCACGTTTGTAGTTGAGTTTTGCTATTTCATGTGTTCTTAAATTTCTGTATAAACAATGCTTGAAATGCTCCTTTTTTCTGCACATATCTCGCATATGCATAGCAATTCATTCCCCTTCGCTGCTCCATCACCTGTCTGTGACGTGTTGCTGCTAGTATGTGATTACAGTGAACGACGCCGTAATCAGTACCGTTCGGGCGGGCGGGTCAACGAGAATATATTAGCCGATGGCAGCGATGTATATGGGAATACACCCCCGCTAAATTGTAAGTGCTAATCGTGATATTCAAGGTTACTGGAGGTCGTAATGGCTATGGTGCTAAACTCTGTAATATATTTTCCTCTGAATTCACGCTCGAAACGTCGTCGAAAGAGTTTGGCAAGGCTTTTAAGCAGGTTTGAAATATTCTGCGTTATGGTTGGCCTGCTGAGTGCTATGACGTCGTTTAGACATGGATCAACAACATGACGAAAGACAAGGACTGCCAAATTGTCAAAGCCGCTGGGGAAGACTACACTAAGGTTGTTACGTTGTTATACCAGACATTGTTCCTTTACTGAAGTCACTGTTTCAGGTTACGTTCAAACCGGATTTGAGCAAGTTTAAAATGAAGGAACTGGACGACGATATTATCGGTTTGATGTGCCGAAGAGCATACGACGTTGCTGGTAGTACGAAAGGAGTGAAAGTGTTGCTTAATGGAAAGGTTTTGCCGGTAGGTAAAAACGTTCTGTATTGCTCATGGCAGTTTACGAGTATTGTTTTTGATTTTAGGTTCAAGGTTTTAAGCAGTATGTTGAACAGTACACGAAAGATGTCACTGGTCCAACAGGCGAACCCGCTAAAGTTGTTTATGAAGCGGTAGGTGGTCTGACGAATATTTCCGAAGTTTTCGTTTTGTTCTGATGACGGCAGGCTTTCATCGCATCGTATTTGTTATAGGTGAACGATCGTTGGGAAGTGGCGCTGACTGTATCAGAGAAAGGATTTCAACAAGTGTCGTTTGTTAACAGTATTGCCACGACTAAAGTGAGTTTGTTCGCATTTGAATTTTCTTCTCGCTGCTGTACTTCCCACTGTTTGCGTGCTTTCAGGGCGGTCGTCATGTTGACTACGTGGCGGATCAAATGGTAGCAAAACTGATCGATGTTATCAAGAAGAAAGTCGGAAAGAGTACAGTGAATGTGAAACCGTTTCAAGTAAGTCATGTTTTAGACTGCAATTGTTGTGAATTAGTAGTATAAATTTTAGGTGAAAAATCATATGTGGGTGTTCGTGAACTGTTTAATCGAGAACCCTACTTTTGACTCGCAAACTAAGGAGACGATGACGCTGCAGGCGAAGTCCTTCGGCTCAAAGTGTGAACTCAGTGAGAAGTTCTCTAAGCAAGTAAGTGGAACTCGACAGTATACTGTCTCCTCAAGTATTCTGCGGACACACACATCCCGGCGGACAAGTTGGGACGCGTTGGAGTGCCGCGGTAGTGCCGAGATGCTTGGCGGTCGATCGATTGCCGGCTCCGCCTGATTTGTGTGTCGCAGACTACTTGAGGAGACAGTAGATAATGTGAAGAGGTTTGGAGACTGATGTTAGCTGGAAATTTATCGGCTTGGTGAAGAAATGTACGATCTGGATTGTTGCCTTGATTTAGCTTCTGCATGCTAAAGTAGATCATTGAGGTTTTGAGCTTTTTCAGAAAGTCTTTTTAGCCTATTCTCAAAATTTTCAGGCTATCAACTGTGGTGTTGTCGACGCAGTGCTTGCCTGGGTACGGTTCAAGCAGCAAGAGGATATGAACAAGAAGTGTAGCAGTAAGAAAACAACCAAAATAAGGGTGTGTAACATGTTTAGAATTTTACATGCAGGCTGTGATTCAACCGTTCATTGTTTTGAAGGGTATCCCGAAGCTTGAAGATGCCAACGATGCAGGAACAAAGAATTCACAGCTTTGTACGCTGATCCTTACTGAGGGAGATTCAGCCAAAACGCTGGCTGTTTCCGGCCTTGGTGTGGTCGGCAGAGACAGATATGGTGTGTTCCCTCTACGGGGAAAGCTGCTAAATGTACGCGAAGGAAGCATTAAACAGGTTCGTAATTTCCATTCTCGTTGCTGGAAGAAGTTAATTTATTGTTATCTGAATGTAGGTTGCTGAGAACGTTGAGATCAACGCGTTGATCAAAATTCTGGGCCTGCAGTACAAGAAGAAATATGAAACTGAAGAAGATTTCAAGACACTTCGATACGGAAAAGTGATGGTGATGGCTGATCAGGTCTGGCTAATTGCTTCATTAAATTAACTGGCGGTCAATGATGATGAACAATTTCGTACTATGACAAACTACGATCTGTTTCTTGTATTCTCCGGTTAAAGAAGTGTTTCAAACTGAAGAACTATGAAAGAGATCACTGCAGCATCTCCTCTGCTTTAGAAATGTCGTCAGAAGATGTAGGCGATGTATAAAGGCGCAGAGGAACAATGCGATCATATACGATCATAAAATGCGTGATTACGAAAAGGCGAATCTGAGACCGCATCAATTTCTTAGCACATCAATGCCGGTGCAAAAGTATAACAAATGTTGATCAGCTCATTATGGCTGATTTAGGATCAAGACGGTTCACATATCAAGGGCCTTGTTATCAATTTCATACATCACAATTGGCCAAGTCTCATTCAGAGGAACTTTGTTGAGGAGTTTATCACGCCTATCGTTAAGGTAGGACTTTGTCCAAGCTTTTTTCTTTGGAGGACAGCTGTGAGCTACCATTCGCAGTTGTTTATATTACGTTACATTTTAGGCGACGAAAGGAAAGGAGGAATTGTCGTTCTTTTCTATTCCTGAGTATAATGAGTGGAGGAACAATACTGAAAACTGGAAGACGTTCAAGATCAAGTACTACAAAGGACTGGGTAAGCATCATGTTTTGCCTTTTTTGTGTACATGCGATTCCTTACATTTAGGTACTTCAACCTCAAAAGAGGCAAAGGAGTACTTCTCCGACATGGTACGTCACCGCATTCGTTTCAAATACGGTGGTGCAGAAGACGATACCGCCGTAGACATGGCGTTTTCCAAAAAGAAGATTGAAGAGCGCAAAGTAAGTTTAGAGTCAGAATTTATACAAATACTCTCGTCTGCGAACTTGTGTGCTCCTATTGTTCCACTTATATTATTCTTTGACAATTTTATTGGCGCTGACAATATACCTCTAAGAAAATAGATTCCGCATCATTTTTTCATAACATTTTTCTCGTTGCAGTTGTTTTTAAGCTTGTCTTCTAGGACTGGCTGACTAAATGGATGGCAGAAAAGAAGGAGCGGCGAACCAGAGGACTGGAAGAAGAGTATCTGTATAACAAGGATACTCGCGCTGTCACATTTAGTGATTTTGTGAACAAGGCAAGAAATTGATACTGTCCTTTCTGGACCGACAGGATATTAAGCTGTGCCTGCTTGTTTAGGAGCTTGTTTTGTTCTCAAACACTGATAACGAACGTTCTATTCCAAGTCTTGTCGATGGTTTCAAACCTGGCCAGCGAAAGGTTTAATAGCACTTTGTTAAGCTACCGCTACTTTTATATAAGAACTAAATTTCAAGGTATTGTTCGCTTGCTTCAAACGTGCCGACAAGCGGGAAGTGAAAGTCGCCCAACTAGCTGGTGCAGTTGGAGAACTGTCGGCTTACCATCATGGTGAAGCATCGTTGATGGGTACCATCATCAATTTAGCGCAGGTATGCAATCAACGAGGATGCAAATATTTTAGAGATTTTACGTAGTCTTCTTAAGGATTTTGTTGGCTCTAACAACGTGAACCTTCTGCTTCCAATTGGTCAGTTCGGAACACGTCTTCAGGGAGGAAAGGATAGTGCCTCTCCTCGTTACATTTTTACTCAGCTAAGGTAATTGCCAGTTCTCACCAGTTTTATGGATGAGTTTACCTGTGTTTCAGCCCCGTTGCTCGAACAGTATTTCCCGTTGCCGACGATCATGTTCTTCGATTCCTTTTCGAGGAAAACCAAAGAATTGAACCGGAGTGGTACTGTCCCATCATACCTATGGTTTTAGTCAATGGTGCCTCAGGTAGGGAGATACTATAGTTGTGCTTAAGTGCTTTTTTCAATAAAAGCGTTTTAAGGTATTGGAACTGGTTGGTCCACATCTATTCATAACTACAACCCGAGAGAGATCTGTGAGAACATGCGGAAGCTTATCAGAGGAGAACAGCCGAAACCTATGGTAAGTTTGCTTTTGTTGAGAAGGTCTGTTGAGATGGAGTTTTCTCCATCAGTGATAACATTTGAGAGAGCATCATTCTGTTAAAATGCGAACTTGTTCATAGGTTTAATAACCGACATTAGTAGCAATGTTTCTTGGTGACGCTGATCGCAAAGAATGAATTCTTTAAGGCTCCTTGGTTCAAAAACTTCCGCGGAACTATTGAGCAGTTGGATCCTTCTCGATATGTCTGCTCTGGTGAAGTCGCTGTGTTGAGCGATGACACCATTGAAATCACCGAATTGCCTATAAAGACGTGGACTCAGTCATATAAAGAATCAGTGCTGGAGCCTATGCTTGAGTCTAGTGACAAGAAAACGCCGATTATCAGGTATAGCTAACTGGTGCGGTTGCTTTTCCATTTTCATGAACATTAACTTCGTTTTCAGCGACTTCAAAGAATACCACACTGATACTACGGTTAGATTCGTCGTCAGAATTGCGGGCGGGAAGTTGAAGGAGTTGGAAGCTGAGGGGCTGCACAAAGTGTTCAAACTTCAAACTGTACTGAACACCACATCAATGGTTTGTAATTTTTAGTTGTAACTGTTTGGAAGATGTTTGTACGTTTAACCATGCAGGTGTTGTTTGATGCTGCTGGTTGTCTCCGCAAATTCAACAGCCCGGAAGAAATATGTGCTGAGTTCTTCGAAACAAGGAAGCAAAAGTACATTGATAGAAAGGCGTTCATGGAGGGAATGCTGAAGGCGCAATCTAATCGTTTGACCAATCAAGTAAAGACCGTTTTTCAAAAACAATTCGTGTTTTCTAACAATACCTTCCTAGGCACGATTTATTTTGGCAAAAATAAAAGGAGAGATTGTTATGGAGAACAAAAAGAAGGCTGCCATTGTGGAACAGCTCATAAAGAAAGGTTGGCTGAAATTTATGACTAAGCGCAATATTTATTGTTGACTGTGCATAGGATTCGATCCCGATCCCGTGAAAAGGTGGAAAGAATTGCAGAAGAAGAAGGAATTAGAGCAGAGTGGTGAGTACGACGTTACAGAGGAAGACGAACAGCAGGAGGTAAGAATTTTAAAGCTTTCCTCTTTTAAGTGTTTCGCTTGAAATGATGGATATTTTAATGGCAGTTTGAAATTTGAGGTTGCCATTTAGAAAAACTTGCGGTATGCGTTTGAGGTAACGTAAGAGTAAAATATCTTTTCCTTGGAATTCTTTCAGACCGTGTAACTGAATCGCTTTTTCACTGATTAGTCAATGTCGACTTGAGATACGATGTTTAAAGTAGCTTTGCTCTTATTTCACATTAATGCTCTCACTGCTGTATGCTGTTAGGTAACTGAATTACGACAGAGTGCTATTTTTTGCTTAAATGATCGAAAAATATTGCAGCACAATACAGCCGCCGACCTTTTTGCTGGTGCAGGTCAAATCATTTTTAACGTTTAGATACGATTGTAGGAATGCATATCGGAGTTTTTTGGTTGACGGATATTTTTTAAGGAAGGAGTCACCGATAAGGATAAGGAGTTGGACAACAAGCTCTCAGATTACGACTACTTGGTTGGAATGGCTCTCATCAAACTTTCGGAAGAAGAAAAGAATAAGCTCTTGAAAGAAAGCGACGATAAGCTTAGGGAGGTGCGGGACCTAGAAGCAAAGTCATGGGCTGATCTGTGGAATGCTGATTTGGATGTGTTCTTGGAAGCCCTTGCAAAGCAGGTAGCGTTTTGATGATGAGCATTAATGTTCTGCATTCATTGGCAGTCTTAGAAAATGTTGTATAGGAAGCGAAAGAAAAAGCAGATCAAGAAATGAGTATAAAGAACGCCATGAAGAAGTTTTCGAAAGAAGAGAAGCCGAAGGGCAAGAAGGCAACTGCTGTATCTGCGGTAAGTTCTAAAAATGAGAAAGCTTACTTCTTAAACTTTAGTTTTCTTATAGGAGGTGTTCCCCTCGAAGGACGGTCTACGCGTGGAGCCAAGCATAGATAAGTCTTTGAAGGAGAAATATGATAAGATAAAGGCTGCTGCTAGTAAGGAGAAGAAGCCAAGAGTGCCTAAGGAACCAAAGGAACCTAAAAAGCCCAAGAGAGAGGGCGATGACATCAAGAAATTCATGACAGTGAGTTCGAGCTTTCGCACTTTTACGTCTTTCCCTCTATTTCATCTTTCCAGGGCGAAAAAAAGAGCCCAAAGAAAAAGAAGAAGGACGAATGGGACTCAGACGCTAGCTCCAGTGAAATGAGTGACGTCGATGATGTAAGCAGCTTTTTGCTCAGAAAAAATAGTTTTGTTATGCTGTTTTTATTTAGCCGGAGGAAAGTGCGATGTTCGACGACGATGAGGATGATGATGACATTGTAGAAGAAGTGATGCCAAAGAAGAAGGATAGGAGTGCACGAGAAGTGAGTGGATCTGAAGACATTGTGTTGACGGAGGATATCCCAGACGTACCTTATCTGTCATATATGATGCGGCTAAAAGCTACTTTTGAAAGAACAGTAAGAGAATAATAGCATTAGGAGCTATGGAACTATTTTTAATCCAGAAACGAAAGTCAGTAATACGTGTAAATGTTCCTACACTTCCAGTCTCTAGATTAAGAAATACGCGGGTGTCTCGAGTAATTCTGACTTTCGATTGTTTTTATCACTGGTTCCAAACGAATAATAAATTCCAGCAGTATTCCATCGAAGGAAAAAAGTAGTCAAACAACAGACATTCTATGTTGTTCAGAAAATTTGTTACAGCCGAAGCGGTACGCGGATGGAAGTATGGAGAACGGTGATGCTGGAGAAGGTGACTCAAGTGACGTTGTTACGCTAGACGAAGACAATTCTTCACCGGCTAAGGTTTGAATTAATCTTTGGGACCAATTTGGAAGTTTTGTAACTCTATTATTGTAGCCGCAGCCTAAAAAAGCTGCTACCAAAAGAAAAGTGGTGGAGAGCGATGGTAGCTTTGACGGAGAGCCTTCGCCAAAACAAGCAAAGAAGGTAATCTTTTGCTATTTCTGTATGAAGCCACATTGAGCAATTCCTTTTAAAGATTGAGAAGAATAAGGCTGTTCCAAAAAGGAACGCGGGTGGTGAAGACGACAAGGAATCTAAGAAAAGCAAGAAGGTGATTTTTTTCTTCTATCTACTCGTTGTTATGATGAGATTCTAGAGTTCTGCCCTTCTGTTTTTCTTTCTATACCAGGAAAACATTTCAGAAGCCTGCCGACGAAAGCATCTACGAAATTCCTGATGACGATGACGATTCTCCAGTGCAAAAGAAGCCAGCGGCGAAAAGGAAGAAGGCAGAGTCAAATGGAACAGCTGCATCCAAGAAAGGACCAAAAGGAAAAGCAGTTAAGGAAAATGGAAACACTGATTCTCCAAAGATGACGGACTTCTTTGGGAAAAAGGTAAGTATTAGAGTTGCTATACTAATTTTCTAAGTTTTCACTACATTTTTAAGAGTCGTGGAAATAAAAAGGGCGCCGATTCGGATTCAGAAGATGATATTGTCATCGAAGATGATGAGCCGGTTGCTCCCAGACAGATCAGGTTTGTTTTGAGGAAAGCTAGAAAAACGTCCTGAAATAATTACTTGAGCACTGAGTGTGGGGCCTTTTGATTTTGATCGTAACATCTTTATATTCTTCGAACACTCAAAAAATCTCGCTTATAATACAGTTCGAGCGACGAAACGAACAAAATGAATTTTTTTATTTTCGAAGTTTTTTAACGTTTCGAATTTTTCTTCAGCCGTCGACAAGTTGCAAAGCCGAAGTATAATTACGGGGGTACTGACGATGAAGAAGAGGATGACACGCCGGTAAAAACGAAGAAGAGGAAAGTCATCGATAGCGACAGTGACTAACTCAATTTTAATAGATCTTTTGAAATCCTGTATAATGTTAGGGTTTCTTTCTCACATCTACCTTTAAGAAAGTTCAACTCACACTTGCATCTATCTGTAAATGTAGTTCAGTTTGAAAACCTAAGAAGGGGATCTCTTTAACTTATTTCATACCGATGTTACCTTTGATACTCGATGCTTTGTATTTATTTACTGGTAGCTAAAAAGTTTTCTTGTTTCAATGGAAAAGTCTGTGTTGTTGGTGATGTTTTCACATTATATAGTTGGTCCTCCTGTAACTTATTGGTTATTCCTGTGTAAAATAAAAAATGTTTGTAATGACTTTATCTTTCGGTGGTTAAGCACAACTATTCTGTCGCACAATTCATGGAAGGAGCGATGAGGAGATTATATAACCGTCATCGCGCACGGAGTCCATGAGGCGTGGGGTTTGGCAGCTAGTGAGTATCGCGGGCGGAGAGCCTTGTAGTGATCGGTTGGAGCGCGCAGGCGCGGTGACGCTTACAGGCTTGAAAGTTACACCATTGCAGTGGTTTAGCTTTCACACTTTCAGCTTTTCAAGCTTATGTGTTAAAAGAATTTCACATTCCTGAGGAGGTTCTCTATTAGAGTGGACTCTCCCCAACTTCCCGCACTCGTAAAACTTAAAATTAAGAGAAAAATTTCGAAATAAAATGGATATTTTCAATTAGTGATAAAAGTTATTTTTAAGGAACCGAGCCCTTTTTCAATTTTTTCCCTGGCATCAAGGCCGCTTTCGTCCCCCTCCCCCCTTCGGACCGCCCCGCCACTGGTGCTTAGAGCAAGTTAGAAAATGAGCCTTAAATAGAGAGTTCCCACCCAGTCCAGAGACACTCCTCCTTCCAACTGATCTTAGGATTTTTGGCCCTGATCCAGAAAACCTCTTGCCACTTGCGCGCCGCTATTTGATTTTCGCGCCCTAGGATTTTGACCATGATCTCAAAATTAGCCACGCTGTTGTCGGGCTTAGATGGTTCTATACAAGCTGTTGATTTGCCCATAAAAATCACAAACAAAGATCAATCAGGAACCACCTGCATGCTCGCGTTTGCTCTAGACCGGACTGCAGAATATGCTCCGGAAATGCAGAGGGCGACTGCGTGGCTTCAGCTTTACCCAATTTCATGCGCGATCTGCGGGGACGAGTATATCGAGAAAAACTCTAGACCCTTGTGCCTAAGATTAAGGGGCATATCGGTGGTAAAAATAAGTCGAGTCCCGTCGTTGCGTTAGGAAGGCCTAGAATGTCTGGCGGGGTTAATTTTGAGACAATGGTCAAAATCCTAGGGCGCGAAAATCAAATAGCGGCGCGCAAGTGGCTAGAGGCTTTCTGGATCAGGGCCAGAAATCGTAAGATCGCCTAGAAGGAGGAGTGTCTCTGGATTACGCGAGAACTCTCTCCCCATTTAAGGCTCATTTTCCAATTTACTCTCAGCACCTACTATCTCCGGTTGCTAAGCGGTAGCCTGCTCTGCTTCCACGTCTATTGTTCTGACTACAAGATTTGGCTCTTGCTCTCAGTTTAGTCTTATGGTCCAAAAAGGCCTAGATCATTGCGCTGTGTTGATCAGGCGTACTTCCGAGGTTGTCACGTACGAGTTAACCTTTTCTTTTAGGCTCTGAAGAAGGTGATTTCGCGGTGAGCGGAGTCAGGCATCCGACGGAGCGCCACACGTGTCCAGAATTGAGCTTATTCTGGCTGTGCTAGTAAGTTTCGAGGCGTGCAGCGTTTTGTTGGGGGCAAACCCCGCCCACCCCACCGTCTTAGTCCGCGGAATAGGGAGTACGTTACCTTATCTGCAACTTTTCCGTGCCTATGCACGCATTCTGTTATGGAAATCTCCCGGATGGATGCGAAAATCAAAATTGAGTGAAGTGCTCTTTATTGAACATACATTTATTATTTTACAATAAATATTATTAATTTATTCATAAATAATTTAGACAAAGAGTAAAGGCCAGATCAATTCGTTTTTGTGGACGACTCCCGCTTCGCCTTTTTCGTTTTGTATCCGCCTTTATTGCCGAAGCAGTAAGGGCAGCTTCCTCCAACGTTGCTTGTAACACCACCGGTAGTGATCGGATCCGGAATACCGTACGTGGCCGTTCCATAGTTCGTGTTGCCGTATCCGTTGCCCATGTTACCGTAGCTTCCGAGATTATAAGTGCTAGGCTGGCCTCCGTACTGACCGTTGTAACCGCCACTGGGGAAACTGTTGAAAGTATAGCTTCCTTGGTTACCGTACCCGGCCTGGTTACCATATCCGCTTGGGACCTCATAGCCTCCCTGTGTTCCGAATGTCTGTGAGCCGTATGTCTGACCGCCATATCCGTTCGCTGTCGCTGCTCCTTGTTGGACTCCTTGGTTATAGAGGTCGGACGGTTGAATCACATAGGTTTGCGGCCCATAGTCGTTCACTCCACCATAGATCTGTGAACTGTAGCCAGACTGAGGGTACGAGCCGAATGTCATTTTGGAGCTTGGGCTGCCGCTGCTCGAGTAGGCCTGGAAAAAAGGTAATAACCCATCTCAGCTTGCTTTATAGTGCTGTCAACATCGACTTCATTACTTCTCAAAAAGAACAGGCAGTTGATGGAAGCGGCCCATAATGTGAGATTCTTTTGCGTAATCGAGGCGGGAATGAGGGTTTTGCTTCTGTTTTCTGGATCTGCGAGATTCTTCGGAAAAGTTATGAGCTCCTCTATTGTTCTATATGCTATACCCTTTCTAAATGGCGTTAGTAGTAAAAAAAAGTTGAACGGCCTAACTACTATATGCTTAGCACGTATTTGTAATCAGAAGAACTTTTCTAAATGATCCAAAGTTTCCCCAATATCTGAAAAATTCTGAGATTAGAATATTCGATTTAGCCCAGGCCATTCGAAAAGTTTAAAAACTAATTGTTCGAATATTCGAATCATCCAAGAACTTGAATTATTCGACTGTCGAATATTAGATTTAAATGTTCCGAATGCCAGTGTGTAATTGTTACGCTGATAGGGCTGCAAATATTGCTTTACCAGTTTTTTTTGCAGTAAAATACAAAATGCGTAGACTTTTGCTAAACGCAGCGTTTTGGAGATTTTGAAAGCTGATTCAAAATTAGCGGTCTAAACATAAGTAAGCATCAAGCATCTCATTGTAACTGACTTCTCCGAATTAGTATTTATTTATTATTATTTTAT
>KN549789.1:48026-62421 GCA_000797555.1 Oesophagostomum dentatum | reverse complement strand
TGGCATTTTCGCGCACTGTACGAGTCAACGACTAAAGTTGCTTTGTGTAGAAATTAGCATTGAATGCCCTCACCGTTTCTCCTAGAACACAACAGCTTATGAATCCAAGAGTACAGGAGATCAGGATCGGCTTTCAGCTAGGCCGGCGGTTGCACGCCACGAGGAATCTATTGAATCTACTAGATATGTAGTGTGATGTTGTGGTAGTAAGCGCGGGACTCATCTACACTGAATATCTAATACAGAAAGTTTATGTAAAAGTTCTTAAACTTTAAAATTAATTCTTAGTTTTTGGTGGCATTTAAATTCAAATTTTCTATTTTTACGCGCGCTCTCGCATCTTTATGCAAAAAAGCTTTGAGGACGTTTTACAACATACGCAGGCGTTCCAGGATTTTCGCTAAATAGACTAGAATAAAAATTTAAAATCAAAAATGGGAAAAAGACTGTGTACCCAATTAAAGGAAATAGTGAATAGCATTTCCTGATAGATAAGCGTCTCTAGACCTAGCCTTGTCTCAGATACAGACAAAGAGTTACGTTTGGCGGGCAGCACTAGTGGTAATTTTATTACGGATTTTTGGATCAAATTCTAGCCATTCGACCTGACATTTTGTGAAGTCCTTATTTAACTCTTAGTATCTGCAAAATTATTTAAGCAAAATGATTCTTTTCAGTAGGCGCAATGAAAAACTGTTTAAAAATGGCCAAGTTTCTAGATGGCTTCACAAGCATAGAGATGTAGCAGTCTAGAGCAGAGAATTTTTACACCATTTCAGACTGCAAATGAATGTTGAAAAATGCCCAGTAATTTCCGTAGCACCTGCCAGACTTTCGTTTGTAAAAAACTGCAAGAGAATAAATACACCTATGAGGCTATAAGACCAAAAAGTTGTGATTGTCTTCCCTTGGAGCAGTGGCTCGCAATCGTATTCGGGTGTTGGAAGCAGGACAGACTGTCGAAAGTAGTGTAACTAGAAGCTGAGTTAAATATGATTTATATAACCTATGTTTTTTCATCTTCAAAAAATGGCTGGCTGGTGCTTATCGCTTTCGTCCAAAAAGATCTTTTTCTCAAGTGAATCCTTCCATTCTTTTACTGTTTTCTCCGTTCTGCTGTACTTTCTAAGGAGTTCAAATTCCGATGCAAAGGTGCCCTTTCCTTGTACCTGCATGATATTTGAACTAACGAAAAATGTAACTCAACCTATCTTCAGGGAAGTCGCAAAGCCCATTTAAGAAATTTGTATGACTGCCAAAAGTTATTTTTGCATAGAATTCTCAATCTAATATGTACAACTGTTGCTGTAGTTGTCGTAATTTGTTTCTAGTCTTTTCTCTGTAATTTTCCAGTCTTTTGATCTTTTCGTCTACGATTGTGACTGCACACATTGTGGATCTCTGCAGATATTCGGGCATTTCTATGTCAGATATGGGAATGAAGTCGTCACTGACGATTCAGCTGATTACATCACCAGCTAAAGTGTACAGGAACTTACAGGAACTAGTGAAATAGATTTCAGTTTCACTATGTAGTATTCTACATTATTATTACTCATTACACTACTACTAATATTACATGTTTCAACCACTTACTCATAAACCAGTACATTTAACTTGAGCAGTCAAATCTTTCCCCTATAAATCCCAGTTTTCAAATAAAAAAGAATTAAACAGGTGACATGAATTCATTTCTCTTCATTGTTCTTAGCATATCCTACTTTACATATCGTTTATAAATAAAAAAATCAATAAGCAGGTGGCCTTTGACTCCGCGCAACCTCAGCATTCAAAATGGTTAGTTCGTAGACACGTATTTTTTTCGGCGATAATACCTGAACAAAGAAGAATTTCAGTCTTTAGAAATTTTCGAGGTTGACTAATTCTTTGGAATTCTATGAGAAGCTTTCTAGTAAAAGTAATATATGAGCGACAGCCTTCAAAAAATGGCTGCTTTCACAGTTTTTGAGAAACACTGCCAAACTAATTTGGGCATGCTTCCACGAAGTATGGGAATAATTAGTGTGCACTGACATTGTAGCTTTTTTGATAACGTCTCTCTCTGTGTAAGCCTATTTTCTGATCGGTACACATTTTAATAAAATGTGTACATTTGTCAAATACAAATATATTCCTGTATAAGTTAGATGTATATTTTTTTTCAAGAAACACGCGATTTTCTAATTAGTCTTTCAGTGAAATCCTATTGAAAATGGGAGTGTTTATGTTTCGATAATAAAACTGAAATGTATTAGTTTGAATTTCAGGCGACTACCTGGACATAAATGAGTGTTTCGAGGAGAAACCAAATTTCGAGGTAAGCCTACAAAAAATTCACATTTGAACTTCAGGGAGCTTTGACGTTGTATGTTTTTAGCTATCATCTGACACAATGGGAGTCGAGTCAGTGGAATTCAAGGATGACTGCTTGCGAGCATGCTTGCGCAGCCAACTACGAGGACGGCAGTGTGCTGGCGTAGAACATCGCGCTAAAGATAATGTTGGCACAAAAGTTGCTCAGGCCTAAGTGCTCCTATAATTCCCGGATTTTCAGAGTTGTGTATTGTCCGACAAAGTGGGCGGGCAACGTGCTGCCGGAACCCAGAAGAAAGGAAGCTACTACGAAAACGTGTGCGCTCGACCACCAGGTCAGTAGTATTGGCAGTTTTCTGCTTTTGTAGAAACATTTTATATAATAATAGCCGAGCAGGAGGTTTTAGAGACACCCGCCTTACCAAAAAGTCAACAATATATGAGCTAGATAGGTTCCTAAGTTCGGCCTACATCACACTCAAAGTCATCTATAAGATATTTTATTTTATTTATTTTATTTTAAGCAAAAGCGTACCATAAAATGGTAAGAATACGAGGTAAATGAGAGGGCATAACCTAATCAAATGAAGAAGAGAAAACATAGGAAGCAGACATGATGGTAATGAAAGGATTTCCCAATTGTAGCAGACAGATGTAGTGGTTACGATAAAGGAAAATATATCTTGATTCCGAAGCTTCATTTGATACGATTCGCAAGTATAGTAAATTCTTTATTTCGACGTTTCGGGCAATAAGCTCATCATCAGGAACTGGCTGCAAGTTACATGTGATGGACGGACCGTCTCCTTCGCTGGTCACTTTACCAGACCTTCGCGAGCAGCAGGTACTGAACACCATTCCTGCACATGACGTCTGATCACATGTAACTTGCAGCCAGTTCCTGATGATGGGCTTATTGCCCGAAACGTCGAAATAAAGAATTTACTATATTTGCGAAAGGAAAATATGTGTTAGTGTAGAGATCATAGATGCAGCATACGTCTTCTCGCACTTGCCAGCAGCAATACCCTCGTCTAGAAGTAGGAACCTGGAAACATCTCCGGCAGTTCGAAAAGGGTATACTAGCCAACCCTGCTCAACCGACGCGTTGGGATTGTGCAGACCAAAACGAGGACCTCTACAACTATGAAATTTTTGAAGTAAAAGCATGTCGTCTAACAGTAAGATTTAGGTAATTAAGGAGTTGAAGACAATAAACGTGTCTGGTCTTTCTATATTCACGTAGAAAATCAGGAAATAAATTAATGCAACTGAACGAAAAGACAGAACAAGCATTAATGGTTCCAAGAGTAAAAGAAATCCGAAAAGTTAGATAATCTACGTCGAAAAAATGCAACTGCTTCAGAGTTGAACAACTGTGCTGGAAGCATGCTCGTCTATCTAGCAGTTTTCATGAAATGTTAGTCAATGAATGCCGATCTGTAACCATTTCTACGGCCTTTTTTGAGGAATGTGAAATATTGAGGAAACCTTCACCTGGCGACCAGTTTGATATATTTTACGATTTTCAACAGTACTTTGTTTTTGCATACTGAATAATTTGTACGCGGACTACAATTGCACTGTAAGCTTAGAAATCGGTATTTCGTGCAGTAGCATTAATCATAACCTTGCTTATGACGGCAATATAATGACGACGCCGAGTTCTACTGAACTGGAATACCTACGGCTTATTTGTCATTCGCCATTTTTTAACTCTTATTCTTCATTTTCTATATCTGAAAAGGTATACCCGAGGTAAGGTATATATGTGATGCATTTAACAAAACAAAAATAGGGCAAAAATGGTTCTTGCAAAGGTACTTGTTGAGGCTAAGAATAAGGGTGCTACGGTATCGGTCAAAAGCGTCCAAAGGCGTGGTTTATCAGATTTCTATCCTCAAACATCTCCACTTAGGCATAGGTGATTGTAGTGATGTTGTAAAGTAGACTAATACCCCGTTTAAAGATCACCATTCATACGCCAGTGATTGGAAGCAGGTGTAGCTATAGTTCCTATACCTTATTTTTATCCTTTGGGAAATTCTTTTCTGTATGAACAGATTACCTTCGAAAAAATGGGCACATGTACAATCCAAATGTCTCAAAGAGCTATCCAGAGAGGTAGAAGATCGGGCTACCTTTAAGCAGTAAAAGGAGGACAAAATACCCTAAAATATGCACCTGCTACAAAAACTGACCAACTCGTCTGAGGTGCAGTAGTGGATATTTTTGACGTTCTAGATAAGCAGACTTTCTTTTATGTAGAAAGGAAGAAGTAGTGCTAAAAAGGACTTCATGTAGAGACGTTGGTTGGGGCCTTGTACAGATAGTGTATTTTTTCTAGCATTTTGATGGTCGTATATAACAGATCGACTAGTAACAACCCTCTAATAGACAGGATCATATAATCATTACTCGTAGATGTCTTTGTCAGTTGTTTCTTTTTTTTTGTTCGTTTCTTTAATCTGCATGTCCTCTTTTGTTTAAACTTCGACGTTCTGAGTATATCAAGTCCTTGTACTCCTCTTACCAACGAGATTTTCTATCGAAACCTTCATTCATACCTAACCATCAGATCTTCAGTTGTCGCCAGAGGCCTAAAGTGGCACAAGTTTTCTATTGTTGTTGATGGTGTTATGAGATGTTTAACACATCAAGCTCTCACCTTCTGTGTTGCTAGACCTTCGCTTCCTCCCAGATAATATACTCACCAAAACTCAAATACGCACTGAAGTTTCGCTACAAATAGCAGTTGGTGTGCGATAGTCGAGAAGCTGGCATTATGTGCAAGCAAATAATTATGAACTTTTATGAATGGGACAATCTTGTAAGTGCATAAATGACGTCATAGCTGACAAAATGATAGAATCGGAAGCAAATCGTTGTTGCTGACATTTCTTTCGCTCATAATCGGACCGCTTGAGGAGATCCAAGCAACTTCATGGACAAACGTTTGGCTTTTGCAAACCGGTATGGTGCATTTGACATCGTAGTCACTACCTAAAAGCTCATAGTTGTGTTTACCTAGAGGTGTGTTGATATTATCAGGACTTTGCCGGCAATTTGTTCCTTCATTGTTACTCTCAATGGTATTCTCGCGCTTTTGCGTTTTTCGCATTCTGCGTAATAAATTTCTCTAACCATGCGTTAGCCATTTATGTCTACTTTTATTATAAGGAATCACGACGTTTTCGAGACGCACATCATACCGATGGGGACGACGGTTACATAAAGTGACGGTGCCATCACTTAGAAGAAGTTAAGCATGTGAAATGTCAGTAAACACTAATCACAACCAAAACACCCTTTTGTGCGAGGTCAATGATCGTATCTTACCTTTTTATTAAACTTGTGTCTCAGCTGTCCACGTAAATCCACAGGAACAGTGAACATAAAACCTCACCTAGGTTTGTTCTTTTATGTTTTCCTTCACCTAGTTGATAGAGGTGGTGATAAACTCTTACTACGACATTAATATACTTTTTGCCGACCGTGTTGTGGCCTCTTGTGACCCGTCGTCCCCACCGGTTTGATGTGCGTTTCGAAAACGTCGGAATCACAAAAATGATACCAACAATTATGCTTCTTTTAGCGCCCGCTTTTCCCAAGTTTTTTTGCTGAAACCGTTATCACCAGGTCTTATAAAATTTGATGTTGGGTTTCGTTTATTTTTTGACCTTTGAATTCTATATTTTCGGCTTTTACCGTTGCTAATGCTCCTCAAACCGCGAAAAATGCTAGATAAATGAAGCATCAATTTATCGTAAGGATGCTGCTCGACTGTGCTTTCGAATGCAGCAAGACTACTTTGTAAATAACAGAAATCACGCTGGCTGGGAATGAACACAGCAACGAAAGAAGAGAGTGGGCGCGTTACCGGCTTCGGAGCACTAGCTGCAAGCATTGCATTTACTCGCAGTTTAAATGAGTAGTCCATGTATAGCAAAAAAACACTAAAGCTTCTGCTGGCAAAAGGGAATTCAAGAGTTACCACTCTTTCAGTTACTGTGAAATATCATTAACCAAACATTCTCCTAGATTTGCATGAATTCCGCCTTGCCATTTCACCATTTTCGTACTCAGTTCCTCGTTATCGCTTTTTCTCAACGCGGTAAGTTGCCTGTTTAACAATGCTGCAGCACATAATGCTTAGTGAATAATGGACATTTCGTTTACGAGATACTTTGGCCAGTTAGTCAACGAATTATAGCTTGCTAAATAAATGCCTTTTACCATATGCTACATCATTGTTAAACAGGCAAATGACGCTGATAACGTTGTACTTACAATCATTAGTTACGGTGAAATGTGATGCATACAACAAGGGAAAAGAGATAGTCTGAATGTTTAGGGAGGAGAGACAACGAATTTAAAAAAATCCCACAACATTGACGACCGGAGAAACAAGTGCAGCTCTGTCAGAAAATTCTATGCACTCTTTTCCTGAGGCCTTGATGAAACCTCGGGCCACGGAAACAAAGTCTACCGTTAGCAACCTCGCAGACGCAGAGGCATTCACTACATTGCGGATCAATGCTTACGTAAAAGTCTGTCTTTCTGTTTTGGATAGGTCGACTGCCCTGGCTTCAGTAAAGTTTGGCATTCCCTTCCTAAGGTAGAAAAGGGTTAGACTTCTATACATTTGATGCTCAAATACTGCTCCACTAATATATCTGATATCGCTGAATGTTGGGCCTCGTTCCACCTTTGCATGAATCTTGACATTCATGCCAAATGACAGTGATCAGCGAAACTTGGACGAGTGGTGCAAGTGATGTGGTGAACGCTTGCTCTTGGAATTACTACGAAGATAAAGTAAGCGATGAAAGACACTAAACTGTCTTTTTCCAAAATCAAGCTTTATTCTAAGGTGTGTTAATGTTTGCATTATAAGTGAAGATCTGATCACAGTGCTGTTGTAATCCCATTTTTAATATGTATGCTACGTTATTCTTTAGAATGAGCAATATATCCGTGTCATTTTTTGGATGGTAATGCCGTCGCTGTCTGCCACTGCATGGGAACCTGAAACAACATCTTACGAAAGCGCTACCTTGTTAAAAGAGTAGGACGACACAAGAGCTAGCGCAGCTGAAAAATCTCTCCAGCTTTTTAGTACCTACGACGTTATTCTTCTCTGTCTTCCGAATTGGCAACGAGACACTTTATTGCCTTATGTTTCGGCTTATCTCTTGTCTTCAGATGCTTGAAAAGTAAAAGTTGCCTAGATTTGCTTCAGAAACGATGAACCTCCCCTGCTAGCTCAGATATTCGAGTCATATAGCCCTAATTAGACCGAGGCATCAAGGCTTTAAAAACTTTGGAAGAAAATTGGAATATCTAAAAGCTAAGAAAAAGTTAAGTAATCTGACTCAAAACTTAAATGTCCAGGTTTTAAAGTGAGAGAATGTGGAGCATTCTTCTCGCTTTCTTCTGATGACCATTTAGCAACGTCTAGCCGTTGAAATCAGGATTTTTGGAGAAAAGAGTTCCATGGGTGCGGGTCTCTGAACCCATGGACGATGTAGACGAAGGCGGGCTATTAGAGCGTCTTGGTTAACGACATTTAGCACAGGGCAAGTATTTGGGTGCCGCATGTCTGACCACTACGATTTGAGACTATTCTATTTTGAGCAAAAAGGCCAAACTGCATCGAATTGCGTTTTTCTATATTCTTCCGTCATAAGCTTTACTTTTATACTCCTCGACGCATCGCGCGATGTAGTCATAGCGATTTAGTTGCTTCGCTACTGATTCAGTACGGAAGTTTACACTAAACAGCAAAATTATCTAGTGCTACCCTGTCGTAGACAAGACATATATGTCAAAAGTTTTCGATAAGAACAGGTTAATTACATTACTCGAGCAATTAGGACGATTGCTCATAGGCTTGGTGACGAAGAGTGCTGCGCACTATAGTTTTAACAATAAGTTACATGGATACCCAAAAAGAAACTTTACAAAACTTTGCCTCCACCCTAGCAATATCGTCGCCCGTGTGCCGCGACATGACGTCAACCAAAATCACCAGAATAACCACACTTTGGAAACCTGAAGTGTACCAATGGAAAATGACGCGCGATCGTATGAAACGCGCTATCTGATTAAATTTTGCGCGACGCGGTTTACCGTGCCCAGCGAATGGTACGCGCGCATCTCCCTTATGTCGGCAGACGAACATACTATTCCCATGAGATGAGGCATTACTGAATAGTCTAATGATGAAGAAGTGGGAATGGCTTTTACCTAGAAAAATTGTTATTTATCGAATGACTTTCCGCATTTGTAGTTTTCTCATATCAAAGACTCGGAGGAAAACTGCGCGACACCAATGTTTAACGTCTCGGGACGTGCAAGAATAATTTTGTCATTACTCTTTCTAGCTTTCCATTCATGTTACGACTATTCCCTGAGCAACATAATGATGGAAACGGAAAGACAGCTCCTCGTAATTAGAAGACTACGTTGTTAACATCGGATATCGGCTAACCCTAAAGGCCTTTTCAGGGAGCCGGAGCGTTTGGACGCCGCTGCAAATAAGCGAAATAGCAAGAATATTAGCTGCTTCGTTCTGTTCATCTCTAAAGTATCTTTTGAGTCTTTAGATGTGTGAATTATAGCACCACAAGCGGAATAGAAGAAGCAGTTCAGGCTTTTTAGTGACCGTAGGGGCGATTTGCTGTACCGCGACGTGAGCGGCAAAAATGGTCCGATTAGTATTTTGTCGCACGGCCGCTACTGTGGCTTCTTCTGTCATATGGGACACTTGTTTCTGCGACTGTTGTTGGATTATCTTATTTAGTTCACTGTTCTTAGTCGAACTAGCATTATTTCTGAACCACGGAGGTCAGCAAGGCTTCAGCCGTCAAATCCCAACCACTTTTTCCCTTTTGCCGCGGCATCAGAACGCTGCGGCACTCTGAAAAGGCCTAAAGACAGTAATTCTTTTCACAGAAGGGTTTTGCTCAGTATGATATTTGAACTATTCTGTACACAACCAATGTCGTTGGAGAATACTAGCGTCCTTCTGATTTACGAGTTATTTCGTCTTCCCTTGGATGAAACCTAAATGATTGCCTTTCGACTAACTTCATTCTTAGGCAATTTCACTAATTTACGTCTCATTTAAACACATTCGACAAATGCATCGACTGGAACTGCTTTTTCTTCTAAAATTGCCAGTTTAAATCACGTAAGGTCAATTAGATAGTTCTTTTAAAAAAAGGATGTCCTTGCAAAGTAATAATTAGCTGTCAAACTAGGAAGTACTTCGTACTCGTTTCTAATTGTGACTATGCTAATAAACGTATCAAATCTGTGTTGCATTTCCTGCTTGTTTTAAAGTGGCTGTATCTAAATGGATGTACGTTCGGACTGACTTCGGAAACGCGCCCGAACTGCCGCATGAGCTTAGTCGGCTCACCATAAGGGTACCGGGCAAAGTGTTAGAAGATGACAGCATGACTGCAAGTAGTGTGAAAAGCTGTTAGACGCAACGTATTTTCTTTTGAAATTGGTCAAGAATCTGACGATTTCAGCTGACAGTTTGTTTATTTGTCTATCTATATTTATTTCATATAAACTGGCCTGGTGGTGCTCTACTAGAAAGGAGTACAATATAGATAGAACATGTAGCATGAATTGTATTTTGTATTAACTGAGAATTAGGTGATTCAATGCTGTAAAGATTAAGAATAATTAGATAGTAGAACTACAAAATATTGAATTTGTACGATAAAAACAACATAGGTTAAGCCCCACGTGTCGTGTTCAGAATGACTGAGGCGTGAGGAGCAGCTTCAGGAAGAGTTGAGCAAGCTGTCACTTTCGAGTTTCAATGGATTAGGCAGTACCAAGGCGAATGGCTAACTTGGTCATGCGTACCCTGGGATCGCTCCTCTTTCAGTCACCCTGTCCATTCACTAATCACAGATTTGTGTAAAAAATTGTAAGGGGTAGCGCAGTGGTAGTCGTCTTGAACACAATACAATTGAGTAGGATTTATATTGTATAAGGAGATAATATTATTAATGAGTTTTGGATACGTTATATTCATATGCAGTGCTTATAACTACAGTTTTCTCGCGTTAACTCCACTTATAATGTTTATTTATTTATTTATTTATTTATTTATTTATTTATTTATTTTAACTTGTTTTCATGCACACCTGCGCCACCATGCCGCCATCAAGCGGCTGATAAAAATAGATAGAACTTGTGCGTATGGGCTAAGAACAGTAACTTGAAATCCTCTAGAGCAGCGAAAAAATGATCTCTCCTTTCCACCTCGAGTTTCTGCATGCTCGCCTAGTAAAACCGTAGCGCTTACATTGTAGGACGCAAGATCCTAGCATGTGTGCGTGATATTTCTGTTTCACTGATACGGTCACAGCTAGGCCATCAATAACCTCTGGCTTACACAGTGTCGTGTTCAAAAATCGTTATGACTGGCTTATTGTTCTTCCGTCTCTTCAGCAGAGCAAATTTTCGGTTATTGATATTTTCTATCAATGTTAGATGCACGTCTTCGGTTTGCTGTTATTGCTATGTCTGCTAAAAATTAGTACGGTTCAAGAAACACAAGTATTCCGCCCGTTAATCCTGTGTCAGTGGTTAGTCGTCCTCATATCCAAAGGAGTATACTTCAGTAGGAGATCTAATGCTAGCTCTAGGCGTTCGTTTGAAGGCGGCGTTCGGTCCGGAGAGGTTGTCGAGCTACTATACAGAGTTTTCAAGAGCAGCCTTCTCTGCATACCTGTAGTTTAGCTCTCCTTCAAAAAGGCAATTTTCTTAGCTGATGTACGAGTACGAACACCGAAAATTGTTCCAGAACAGGCTAAATGAAGTATTTTGCCCTGATTTATTCTGCACTGACATTTTCGCTGAGCTGAACTCCTATTTTAGCTTCCAGACCTCTTTGCAAACTGGAGCCCACCATTGTATTGTGCACCTAAAGCAGGGATAGATACCCTCTGTCTCATTTCGTGAAAGGAAGTCGTGT
Source organism: Oesophagostomum dentatum (assembly GCA_000797555.1). Taxonomy (NCBI): domain Eukaryota; kingdom Metazoa; phylum Nematoda; class Chromadorea; order Rhabditida; family Strongylidae; genus Oesophagostomum; species Oesophagostomum dentatum. The sequence goes on along the minus strand of KN549789.1, from coordinate 51,104 downwards.
AGGAAAGGCAGTCAGCGCGAGGCAGTCGGCACGGCAGTCGCGGAGCTGGAAACTCTGGTCGGGACCTGAAACGTTAGCAATCAGCGAAGCTGCCATCTATCGACCAGCTTGGGTCCCGGCCAGAGTTGCCCACGCTGCGACTGTTGCGCTGACTGCTCCGCGCCGACCGCCGTCCTGCACGACTTCCTCTCACGAAATGAGACACAGGGTACGTTTGTTCCCGGAATCCCTCTCGTATTTACTCGAAGACCTTTTTTGCGTAAAATGCTTCTTTTTTGACAGCCCAGCCGCATTAATGTACTCGCATTTTAGAGTAACAAACCGAAGTATATACTGTTTTGTTCGTCTTTTTTCCGAAATGCAGACAAAAGATACTTGGCTTTTCATTCTATCAAAGTAAATCAGTGCTATAAGTTTATTTGCTTAATATCACGTCCTTTACACATGAACGAATTATGACAACACATAATCATCCGAGCGTCTGTGGATTAAAAGCAGCTGCTTAGTACTAGGATGGTCACTAAAACGTGACGGTTACGCTGACTCGATTCGACCGATTCAGCAAATTCAAACGAAGAAGGAATATTTTATTCTGAAACACCAAGGCGAAAAAGCAGCTACTAACCACCATCGGCAACTCGCGGTCGCAGTTAAAATTAAAGGTTACGTGAAAATTTATTGACACAACTGGGATACTAAGACAAAGAGAATTTAGTCCGAATTAAAACAGTTTTGAATCTTCGGCTAAACTCAATGCATTCTGTTTCACTCGTTTACCATGAAATTACGCTGCGCGGCTTAACCCCAAAACATTTCTATATTGCGTTCCACATTCTTTCCGCATTCCAAAGGGCTTTGCAGATGCAAAGTTTTTCAACTGCCATCAACCACCTAAATCAGCAGTTAGCGGGAACATCGTGTCGTTATCGCCATGAGATACATGATTTACATGCTGGCCGCAGTCTTTTTCTGTTCGTCGAAAAAAAAACGGCTCACCTTAACGGTACACAGTTAGATATGTGCAGCCACCAGAATTTGACAAGCATTATGTCGTGTTTTTGCCTCTTGCATTGACTTGTCTTCAGTGCTACGAGTTAGAATAAGCACTTCTTATTAGCCTGTTTGTTTTGAAAGGACCAAGAACCTGATTAAATGTTTTAATTAGAGTCACATGCAGGTCTTCTTGCCTCCCTTTACCTCAATCTGAAAACGGCCAGCAGCAACCGTTAGAAGAACAAACTTTAAACCAGGACAGTGACAGTGGTCTCGCTTCAGCTTCATCGCTAATACATAAAAGAAGACAATAGTTTACCAATGTTACCTAATGCTAACTGTCATTGGCGGGCAACTTCAAGAAGGATATATAACGTGCAAGTAGAGAGCAATGAGAAGTAGTAGCCCACTAGGACTTGTGCGCGACGCCATTTAGACACGCAGACAATAGAAAATCTACGTTTAGGGCGGCGGTTAAGCTTCGCTGATTCTGGAATATGAAGGTAGTGAAATTTCGGATTTTCCGAGACGCCATGAAGCACTACATGATTCTTTGAGAATGAGCTAGAGCACAATTTTGTCATGAAGGTGGCTATGTTCAGATAAATTCACATGCGACTGCTCAGGGAGATTGATTAGGAATGCGACGAATATGTCTTGACAACTACTCCTACTACTCCGACACGATCGAGTTGAGGAAATGGAAAGAAAGATATTCCGAGTTTTGAAACACTGAAGATTGAAGTCTCAGTTAACCTACAGTATATTCGTTAGTGGCGAAAAAGAGACTTGCACGCTATCTAATTATTCATTCTCTTAGTTGAATCTACTACTCGTTACAGTGTAAACTCCTTGCGCATGTGAGTCAACTAGTTAGTCGGCCACCAACAGGACATTAGCTTTTTAGCCTTATAAGCACTTATGAGTTGTACTAACAAATACAATACAAATACATTTGTGTCAAAACCACTGTTCAGTGAACACCTCCTGGCGTTTTGCATTAACAACTAAGAAGTTGTTTAGGTTAAAGAAGATTTAAGGAGGAGTTAAAGAAGAATGGAGCGAGACAAATGGTGTGATATATGGTGTGTACATGCTCATCTAATCTATTTGTCTGCAGATCTTTACAGAACTTATAAGCTACTGCCTTTAAAGGAATAAGTCAAAAATGACGACGTTCGAGGTGATTATGCGTTTGAAGGGAATATGCTCAAGGTCAGCTCATTCTGTAGTAGCGCGCACACGCCACCCACCCTCCGATTAATGCAATTTTGGCGGATAAGAAGCATGTATGGAAGCTCTCCAGTAATCTTCTCTTCGTTATTTTGCTCGAAAGCCGAGACGCGATCGTAGAGCGAATGTAAAACTTGTATAAAAAAAGAAAACACGAAATTTATTAGCCCCGTTAACAGTGCTCCTTTGCATTTAGAAGAACACAAAGTAGTTTAGGAGTCTTACAGCTCTTCAGCTTTTTGAAAGCGTTTATTTAATTTTAGAAATGTCAGAAGATTTCACAACTTGACCACGGTAATCAGCGTTAACCTTTTTTCCGCTAACTTTTTTGTTCATTTCACGTGCCCTCCTATGAAAATCCCTGCACGTTCAGTTCTAGTCAAACATTTCTAGGTAAGTCATCGTAATAATTGAGCCAAAGACCTTAAAATAGAACTTTTAGGGTGAAAATACACACCTGGCAGGTCTAAAGTTGCCGTCCTTTTGCGGGCCCATTCAATACTTCAACTGATCGCGCCTCTATATTTAGAATGACATGATGCTTCATCACGGAGGATTTCGTGTGCTCTCATCTCTGGATGCTGTAAAGTTCTTATTCGCTTTTGATAAGCCTGATGTAACGGTTGACATGGAGCGCTTCTCATTTTCGACTATCTTGCAATTGTTTTGATTCAGTAAAGCAGTGGGTATATTAAATATTTTCACTACTTTGATAACGAGGTTTTCAAGTGAAACTTTTATTCATGCCTAACGTTCTAGCTTCTATCGTCTTTAGAGGCCTAAAATATTAGGTTGGTGCAAAAGAAACTTCCGCAAACGCTACCTCTGGTTTGACGATCCGTAACTTGGGTC
>KN549786.1:50363-61659 GCA_000797555.1 Oesophagostomum dentatum | reverse complement strand
CTGATGTCGTAGATAATTGAATGAACGAATGAAAAATGAACAAGATTGCAAGTCAACTTCGCAGACATTTTTTTATTTTCGCCAAATTTTTTTTCTTCAAATTTCCAGAACATCAAAGTTTTGTTCCATGCCCGAAAATAATTCGTGTTCCTTGAAAGGTCCTACTACAAGGACAAGAAACATACCTACATGAGAATATGTGCAACAGAAAGCAGCACATCAAGAAGAATGAAGTGAGAAGAGACTGTGCAGAGGACTCTATGCAAGGTCTACTTGCGACCAAGAAGATATGAAATGATGTTATTCAAATGATAGGATGATCAGGACCAGAGATCAAGATATGGAAGAAAAGCCAACCAACCTCAGAGAATCCTCAGCAGCTGATTTTAACAGTCGGCTCGCTTTAGCTATTCTCTCTCCATCTCTGTTCATCGCCTGGCAAAATGAAGCCGAATCGCAATGAAGCAAGGCAAGACAAAGCCGAGCTCTTGACAGTTCTCCCGCTGAATTACTGTCCCCTTCACACGGATGTAGATTCGATAGCCTAAAGAATTAACAGAAAAATAACCATTTATGCAACAGGATTAAAAGATGCACTTCATACCGCTCAACAACAGCAAAAAGTTCAGCTGCGAGCGCCTCTCGTATTCGCTCCGGTTGTGAATCCATCTCGACTTGCTCGTACTTGGCACAAGCATCGCGAGCATTCTGTACTCCGTTATAAAACGAAGTGATGCAACTGCAAATAAACTTCTCATCATAAATCACATGGAGATGCAACAGGTGAAACTGCACACTTCTCCAAGGCGGGAGAAATCCCAACTCCAGTGAGAGTATCGAACTTGTTGGAGGATTTTTCAAACAATGGCGGTGGGGCAAGATTAATAGACTTCAGCTGAGAGGTAAGGCGTTCCTCCAAGTCGCGCAGGTCACGGGCGACAATGCTCTTAAATGACATGACTGTTACGCAACTCAAAGTGTAAATCACAGAGGCCAGCGATGAGTACCGTAAACTTTTTGAACAATATATCGCCAAAGAGGTTCTCGTACACTGTGGAATAAGAGCTGATTCTTGGCCAGTCCTAAATGGCAATGTATAGCAGTGAATACGGTGCTTAACTGAACAGAATAGCTAGAATGCAAATGACCATCTTGAAGAAATAACGGGATATATTTGCATATATCATAAGCCGCTCACCGTTCGCAGAACTCCACTAAGGGCGTGAAGAAACTCAATTACATCACTTGCTTTTTCATAGAATTCACAAATCGACGTCACTGGTTCACGAGCCAAACTGCATACGCTATAATATAACCTCGAAATACTCATGCAAAGTTGCTGGTGTTTCATGAATAAACTTTCGAATGTAATTCCTCAAGCTCTTTTCAAATTATGTTTGCTAAAATAAAATCTTAGAAATAGCAGCTCACCTCTCAATCCATTCCGAACATTTCGTGTTGATTTTCTGAGGCAAAAGAGGGCATGTTTTTGATTCTCTGAGTTGTCTGGTTACTTTCTCGGCTTCTGCAGTAAGCATACGACCAAACGAGAAAGCTTCATCGCCAATCAGCGAATCAATCAAAGCTATAATCAAAACAACCAAATTTAATTCAAACAAGAGCATGCAGTCAGAAGTTACCTGGTCGATAAGTAGGACAACCAGCAGCTTGAATGATTCGAAAAAGCTCTCCTTGTGTGAAAAGTTGCTCAACAACAACCAAAGATTTCTTCAGTTCGTTAACCACGTTCAGCAAAGAGCTTGACTCGGCAGTGAGATTGCCAATGTAGTTCTAAAAAAACATATCAGAGATAAAATTACAAAAAAAACCGAGAAACCAGTGCCAATGAACTGAAAAGAAACTTCCGCGTGCCTTTCTTCCCTCAAGGTAAATGTCCAGCAATTTCTCATAATCTGTCCCTTGAAGAAGAGCTAACGCCGTTAGCTGATTGGCAGCCCAGTCTGGTTCTGAGAGCTCGCCGACCTCATCTTCCAAATCGGCAAGTAACTGACGACGAGTTCGAATAAGTCTGCCAGTAAGACCAGATACGACAGAGTGCATCTAAACATAAAAATTGTTTAAATCATGAAACCTTAAATAAATAAACGATACTCAGCAAGAAGTGTAAAAAACTATAGATACGAGAAATTTTAAGGCGCAAACAGGAACGATCTGGACGGATAGCAGATAAAACATACCGATGGAGTTAGCGGTTCAGTAGCAAGCTCCTTATGAAGCAGTTCAGCTAGAGTAAGAGCAAATGCGTCACTCAGCGCATCTCCATCAGGCTCACCAATCATAGCAACAAGTTTGTGCAAAGCAATGAAGCGCTGCACAGACGCTTGCTGCTCACGAGTCAGAGGTCTGATCATAATTTCGAAGCAATTTAACGAAAAGGACTTCTGAAATCCATTCTCACCTAGTTTCTACGATAGACTGCGTCGCTCTCGCATTTGAAACAGCTTCGGCAAGCGTTTCCGCAAGTTTTCTAATATTTCGAACCTAAATGCTTCGTAAGTAAACACAATTTTAAACGGGATTTTCGAAGTCGAACCTCGCTGGAAGCTTCTAAAACATCACGATATCGACGTCCAACCATTTCACGCAGCTCTTCCTTCTTACCTTCCATTTCAGTCCTTCAACACAGTTTGCTTTAACCTTTTTTTTTGGAAAAAGGCAAGTGAGTAATGAAAGCAACATTAACAGACATATAACAAATCCAGTTTGAGGGAAATACAACACTACCCATTTACATCAATAATCAAGAAAAAATATACTAACTGTAGATTCGCCTGGATATGGTGTAACTGCTCCACCGTCAAGTCCTTCATTAACCTTTCAACATCCATGGTTCTCCTTCACAGCGCTAAGGTTAGGTGACAAAGATTGCCGTAGTTCCGACTGGAGTACGGCTTGTTTGATTCCTGATGCAAAAGTAAATTTAAAGGAAAAATATTTCATGCTAACATGGAAAAACAAGCTTCAATGAATCCGTATTCTAATTAGTATCATATGGCGCTGTTTAACCAGATATGCATGCTACAGTACACTCAAAAAAGTTTATTAAGCATATGCCGAGAAAATTACAAACAAATGAACATAAAAACGCTGCAAGCACAATATTAACATATGCTACCGAGTACAGGAACCGTAGATGCAACAAAAGAAAAAATACAACGGCTTTCACCTTGAAGCAGTCGCAGTAATTAAAAAAAACAACCTTGTTTAAGTACTACAAAGGCGCTTACTTATTCTCTTTTGATGAACTAAATCAAACAGCAATGTCCGAAGCCGAAACAAGTAAGGCGACGAGATCATGCTATGACACCTGTAGTTTCGACGGAAGAGAATCAGCAGATGTTACGTCGCTTTTCGTAGCACAGTAAACGCCGGACGTTCTAGTGACCCACTTCACCCTTCTTGCCAGCCACCTGAAACAAGTACTAAAATTGGAAACAGAAGCATTGGACAAGCTCTCTACCTAGTTATTCCTACCACTTCAAGTCTTGCTTTCTTGCAAAGACAAAAAAGTGATATCAAATGGCATAACACTTCACTATCTTAAACTGTAGACGAAGAAAAATTCAAGAATGATAGATGTCGGAAAAAAAGAACTCAGATAGAATCAACACTGATGCGCTAATAAGGTAAAGCCGTAAAGAAGCACCAACCCGTTTGAATTCGCTCATGTTTACGCCGCTTAGAGGCGTTCCATAAATTCTTAGCTTTTCTATCTCAGTCACCTGGAATGAACTGTGGTAATACCCATAAGCAGGAAGAAACACGGTACAAGCAAAGCAAAAAATAGGGTAAAAGTAAAGCAAAAGTATACACAGTAAACCAACTTACATCACCACCTCCAAGATTATTTTCTACGAAGAGCTGAATATTATTGACATTTTGGAACTTCACATACTTGAGATGCTGCAACTCGGGCTCTGAATATAGTTAAGCTAACACATAGATATTGGTATTAAAAACCTACACATTTATCTATGGCTAAGTTTGAAAGAAACTGAAGCTTGCTGACATCGAAAAAACATTCTCCAAGTATACTCAAAAATATGAGTATAAATTACATAGTAACTCACTGCTAGTGGTACTAATGCGAGACCTGACAGGTTTTAAGCAACCTCGTGACTTTAAAATCGTTTTGATGGTATTAATTAAAACATGTTTTGTAAGCCCAATCAAGCACAGGATGCATAGAAGTTTGACTTCTCCAGACTCGTCGAAAAGCTCTTATTGTTAGTTCAACGTTTTATACGAAGTCTAAATCGACGAGAACTTCAGTAAAGTCCGTACCGCTGGACCCTCTGTTCCTTCGCCGCAGGCGCTCAACTCCGCACGCGCACGGCTGCACATGTATGACTACTGTCTCATTTTCTCTTTCAGAACTGAACAAACTGCGCCAGCGATCTTTTCTGATGAACGTAGCGCAAATTCTTCATGACTTTAAAAGCAGATCTTGGAACTCAGCCGTTAAAACTGTTGACCACCAACGTTGACCACAATCGCTCGAGTGCGCGCGTGGCAACAGAGACGCCTGCGCCAAACGAACAGACGGTCCTTCACCTGGAGCAACAGTTCTCACGTCAGCCACAATTGTGATTCTCATTTCTATCGATCTCGAAAATTTTAAATGGAAACTGCCTGTCGCAATTTCTGATATATTGAGGACTGTGGCATACTTGACGAGAGCAAAACCGTACCTTCCAGCACACCTGCATAACTTTTTTGTCAATCAGATTTTGCTCCTCTTTAGAAAGACTATCGTTAGTTCTTCATCGAACACAAAATTTTCAGAATTGAAGACATTATCAAAGTAGGAAGCAACCAATAAAAATGCAAAAACAACGGCAAATCGAAAAGAGTTTGCTTTCTATCGCGGTGTCCACGACGAGGTTTAGCGGAAAGATGTTATTAACCTTCGGTAGGCTTATTAAATGCTTCAAATTCTAAATAAATACTAAAATTTTATAAGGTGAAGTGACTCACCACTCTGCGCCTTCTCAGAAAATTCCAAAACCTGCACTGCTTCAACCGACGACGCTCCATCAAAGTCGAGAGTTTTCGGAAGGTTAGAAAATACTCGTACGATTTTTGGCGTTTTTTCGTCGACACCCTGTATCATGCATTTATATAACACTTGAAGCAGCTAACAAGTGCCTTCTCACCTTCATCATAATGGAATGCACTTTAACAGGCTGTGTAAAAGGAAGAGAAATGATCAGCTGCTCGTCGCAATCCGACCTCAGCACATTCTCACCTGAACTTTGACTGAAAAACCCGTTCACTCACGGAATTACATGGGCCGTTTACCTTCAAGAAAACCAGATAATGGTGTTGCGTCATCCCCATTCAAGCACTCCATCTGCCTTTTATCTATCAAGCAGGTGATGTCTGACTGACCAGGAACATCACCCGCCGGTTGTGTATCGGCCCACTTCTGGACCATCGCCTCCAGACCGTTATTGTTTGCCCCACGCAGAGAATCCACCTTCGTACTGAATTAAGAATTTCGGATGAACAACGCGCACCAATGGAAATCGTGTTTGAGACCACCAATCAGTCATCAAAACGAACCCGTTCACAAAGACGATGAACGTCGGCATAGCAGACACCCCATTATGAGCAGCTGTTTCTGAAAAAAAGGTATAAATAGAATGAATGTGCCACCCTATCGAAAAAGGAACTACAAAACCTTCGCATTTGTCCACATCTACCTTCAGAAAGACCATAGACATATATTTGTTAGAAAGGCTTTCAAAGAGAGGCGCGATCATCTTACAGGGTCCACACCTGAAAATAGCGATAAGGTTGTGTCCTCGAATACAGAATAGATCAAAATCAAAACAAGAGCAACAACTTACCACTCCGCGAAAAAATCCACTATTACCGGTCTTGTTCCCGCTTCACCCATTGCAGACTGAAAATCTGAGTCATCCTCGCACACTCTCACGGGCATTGCTTCTGAAGAAGTTTCCTTTAGCACACTACCTTTCTTCATCTTAACAGTAAGTAACAAAAAATATGAACCACTCTTGTTCCTTCTTCATGATCCTTAGCAAAAAACAGAAATAAACAGGAAAACCAATTTTCGCTGGAAATGCAACAATTTTCTATTTTTCTAACCCATTTGTTCTTTTGAGAATCATTTAATCGGGAATTCTGAGGGTTATGAAGCTTTATATTCGATCAACCAAAAATTATGAAGCGAAGTTAAAAAGAGTACTAAATCTAGCTTTGGATACCGAAAAGAAGCTTCTACAAATTGTAAAAGAATGCGTGAATGTCCAGTTCGAAAATTTCACATAATTGCAACCACCAAGCCCATGGTTAAAACTCAACGTCTCCACAAACCCCTTATTTAGCTAAATTTCTAGCATGGAAAAGAATAAGGAATATCAGATGTAAAGAAAAGCGTCAGCTTTTAATCGTATGCACGAAATATAAGAACAAATACCACGTGTATCGCCCTAAAATGTGCTGATCATCATGTTTCATTATATTTTCAATCAGCTGTCAAATGTCTCCCTTTTTGTCTGACGAACACGCGACGAACCAGTCTGCAAAGCCTACGTCGCTACCACATCACCTATTGCTACAACTTTCCTGTTCGTGTAGGCGCCTTCGTAATTATCTATGCTCTACCTATTTAAGGTGGCGTATTAGTTACACCATTTTAGTGAATCTAGAACTCAACAGGTCATAGCCAATTTGGGTAGACACGAACTCTAGCTCTACTCTGCATTTTTGAGGTTATATTTTACTTATACTGGAAATGACTTCACAGGAACTATCTGGTCAAAAACTCTGTGCAACCTGAAGCTATCTAGATACACAATATTCCATATTTTTAGCGATCTCAGATGTGTGAGGATAGTTTTGGTAAGGTGTAATACTGCTCAGGAGAAGAGAAATTTGGTCAGATGTTAAAACGCGGATTTCTACTATGTTGCAAAATATGACGAGTCGAGCTAGAAACTTACAAGGAGACAGCAACATCTCGAAAGTTCAATCAGGCGAAATTAAAAAGGTATAGAAGATTTCTTGTGAGAAGGCAATAGCCAAAAGAATTTTTGCCAAATGACCATCTGAACAACCAGAAGAAGTTAATGTTCGCAAAGAATACCGGCATCACCCCGGAATTTACGCTGTTTTTAAGTTCTTTGGTCATTCTTGTCACTAGAAGCGAGCAAAACACTGCCACATTAAGATTACAAGAACATTTCAGCTAGATTCTGCTTAAGAACTCTATCCTGCTTCAGATAAAAAGCTTTCAGAGAACTTGTTCAACGCAGAGCTTTTGTCTAAAATTACATCATAAAACGTAAAAAATCACGAAATGTGTTAGAAATCACAAAGTTCTGCTCTCCTGCACAAGTTTAATTGCATTGGTACCGATGTCCCTCGCGTACATTAAGTTCTTCTCTGAAGAAGTTTAAAGACACAACAAACTTGGCATCTGTGGCAAGCAAGTGTCATTTTTTGCATCGCTTGACGGTAAGCGCACTTCCATGATGGTGAGGATCCTTTCCATGTAGTTAACACGCAGCCGGATATCTTCCAAGTATAGCAAAGCATTGGAGCACCGGCTATTAAATCCTCACAAGAATCGATCTTAACCCAGTGATGCTCCCACAGTTTTTAAGCGAAAGACCCTCTGAGCTCAGAAGACGCAATGTGGGTGCACGGGGTCGAAAAGTTCCGATTACAAAATCCTCGAAAATATGTTTAAAAATAAAGCTCTCTACTTTAAAGATTGCAGTATAGCTGAATTTGAAAACTGACCATTCCCTTTTTTTCTACTGAACTTCAAAATTTTTCGGATAGCACATGAACTTCGTCCGATTTGGAGTTTGGGGTTTCTTGCTTTCTCCTTGTTAGCTAGAAATCACTACGTAGAAAACAATGCGCTTCGGATTTAAAGTGACAATTTGTAGGATATCCATGAAAAATTTAGAAATTGCCTACAATAATATTCCATCTACAGCTCTTCTATAGCGTTTTCATAAATTCAGAAAACCTCATATTCTTGAAATAATGACCTTAATTACTGCTACAGCAAAACATTGTAGTCGCTTCATTTTGCAAAAATAAAACAATGAGAGACACATATTTGTAAAAGTTGGTAACGTCGTAATAAAGATTTATTAAATACTGACTGCATAAAAATGAGCTTAACAATCACATACATAACCGACGAGCAACGCCGCAATGTGACGAGTCGACCAGACGAATATCAGAGGACCACATAATTTGCAAAATTACAACGAAATTAGTAGCAGGTCAACTGATTTAAGAGAAAAAAGTAAAGGTATCTTCTTCAGAGAATGGCGAACGTTCATTAGTGCGAGGACTGATACTGCGATAAGGTATTATTCGTTGCAGCAATGAATAAAGACGAAGAAATCACAGTTACATTTATATGAACAAATTTTGTTACAAGAGCCTTAGTTCACCCACAAGCTCACGAATTCTGTACAACAGCACACTATGGTATGACAGCTGCCGCAATAACAATATGGCTAAAGCTTGCCAAAAGGCAACTGATCCAACTAGGAGTGAATGACTTGATATAAAAACAATTTCACCAACAGAAATGTGAATAAGATGAACATCCATAAGAATAAATAAGTTACGAATCGACTACGCCATGCTGAGAAAACTCACGCACCGTCTATGCTAAAGGAAGCGGTAAGCGATGAGTGGGAAGCACAAAGTTAATGAAGAAGCACATGCAAATAAGTAGGCATTATGTTCTTTGCGATACAAAACCGAGAGGATCAACCCTTGAATAAAAACAGTGCCGACTGCATGGGCCGCAACAGCCTTCACCGTCTTTCCAGCTGAGCAACACGTGCCTCCAGGCTTGCTAAGCGAGCTAATAGTTCATTGTACTCCTTGCGTGACACCCACTCTGAATCTACCGAAGAAGACAGCGATGTTGTCATTGAAGAATGAGTGGTGACTGGTGTAGATGTTTTTACTCCTGCAAAAAAAAATTGTATGAAATCTGCTGTAAACATATACTGGTTCAAACATGCGAGGTTTGCAACAATGTAAGAATTGATATATTATTCCAAATTCATGGTTTGGAAAAGAAACCACGCTTGCGCTAGCCCCTATTATTAAAAAGAATCAAGACCAGATTTGGCATCGGACTGAAAAAAGCCTAACTCTGTGCAGATTCTAGCAATGAAATCTAACGTAGCACTGAATTCACTGCTTACAGTAAGAGAACAAAAGTTAAAGGAGAATATTAAGTTAAATATCAGCTTTAACATTGTGATTATAACGCTTTAAAATGACTATCGAATTAAAAATACTGTTTCGCTCCAATTAAACAAGAATGCGACGAAGCAGTAGATCTAAACCTGAAAATTATTCCTTTTTTGTTAATCTCATGCCAAATCTGCTTGTAATTTTACAAGTATAGATAGCTTATGCAGTCAAAACAACGAAACATCCTGCAATACCTCAAATGTAAATACATAAATAACTGTTAGAGGTAGCTCACTAATATATAAAATCCATATAAAATCATCTTAGATTGTCTAAATATGAAAAACACGATTTAAAAACATTGAAATTATAGGGATCCTTGCATGAACTGTAATTTTGGCAGGTAATAGTACCTCCTATGATGTGGTCTCGTTTCTCCTCCTTCTTCACGTCAGCGGGTGGCGGTCGTACCGGTAAAATTTTTGCAGACACGGTGGAAGTTGACGTTTTCTGGAAGCAGCAAGATACATTCGAGTATAGCTCGGCTACTATTTAAAATGCATATGCCAATGCCACAAATATCAGTAGTGATGATGAAGAGTCTGACAGTACAGCTGCATGTAAGCTGAACATACCGCTGAGTTTGATGTAGGTGAAGTAGACGTAGATAATGAAGTGGAAAGTGCTCCACTGAAAGGATTCTTCTCCACAACATCGCTAGTCGTCGCATGCGTCGGGCTTTCGATGAGATTATCAGTTGACTGAAAAAGGAAGTGAATATCCGAAAACGAAAAACACTAGTAGGTTAAAGTACGCACCCCTCTTTTCTTTATTATTAGCATGCTAACAGGTCGTTTTCCTGGCGGACGAACTCTATTCTTCGTTACATGACTAAGTGGTTTGATAACATCATCAGCTGACTCGTCGGTTTCGATGTTGCTCACAGGTCTAGCTGTAGCGATAGATTCCGACCCAGATGTCACTATCACTGACTTCGTCAGTTTTGAAGCAACTTGACCTGGTTGGCCAACAACCAAATCCTAAATGCGACAAATGAAGTAAGGACTGCATTCTGACAGAATTAACTGATCAAGAACCTTAGATATCCTATCTCGTGCAGCAGCGAAGGCAGAGTTCTGTTGTTTCACCTGGGAAGGTAGAACAGATGTTGGAGCAGTCGTAACATTCGATGTCGGAGGAGACGTTCCCGATGCACCGTTAATAGATGTGCAACCATCGGAAAGTTTCTGTTTCAAAGGTTTTGCGGGCACAGCAGGAGGGACGACTCCGGCTGGAGTCGCTGCAGGCGCTTTCGTAATTACTTTTGGGTGATGCGTAGGTTGATGATAAATAGTGCCAGATCGAGTATTTATCGGTACCTGAAAACAAACAGCAATAGTATGCCAGGGCATACCGTTACGAAGGAGTGCTTACTTGTACAAGCTCAACAAAGTTGTCTGGAAATAGACCACGACGTCCGTTGATCTCTCCTTCAAACCACCCTGCGTCTCCACAGTCCTTTCGAATGATCGTAATAAGCTGTCCAATTTCGCCAAGCCGAAGCTCATCATTATGCTGAGGTTCATATTCAAATTTCACTCGAGCCATTTCTGAAAATAGCCTCTCCTGGTAAATAATGACACTGACACTGAAACTATCCGATAAGATCATCTAACTCCCTAGCTAAGCAATTATTAACGAAATTTTAAGTTATATTATGCATTTGCGCATGCTCAGCAGGATCACGCATTATCACTCCCCTCCCTCCCTGCAAGTCAACCCCCCTTAGATCGGGGAAACGTACGCATATTTCCAAATATTTTCCAGCTTGTGATTGACCACGGCTTGCTTTAATCTGCTCTGCCAAATAAAGGCTTGGCTGCCTGAATAAATGGCAGACTTGAGGAGTAATATCGAGTGAAAATGGCATTATTTCCCGAGAAGAAGCAGCGTACGGCTTCGCAAAGCCCTTCGCTACTGAACGATTTTGGAAGCGATCCAATTCTGTTCTTGTCCAGTGTTTTCTCCCAAACCAATTTTACTGCAAAGGAGAGGTTATTTAAGTGTA
>KN549786.1:11643-27616 GCA_000797555.1 Oesophagostomum dentatum | reverse complement strand
GGCGACGGTATATGCGCGCGGAGAACGTTATGAAGCAACTACCAGAAACGAAGATGTACGGTAAAAGCTTAATATTAAAAGTATGTTTAGTCACGATTATCTGAAGTAGTGTATCTTCGCGAACGTCCGAAAGGCAATTGGTCGTACGATGCTACTCGAAAGATGTTCGATCTTGCCGGAATTAAATATCGGGAATTCAAGACAAACCTTGATTCAGTTGTTATAACTTTCGACTAATGTCTGTGATGTTGTTACTCTTGATTTTGTTTTGTTCAGGCTACCCATTTCATGTTACTATTTCCCTTGGCAAGTGCATTGATTACGGTACTTTCATTATCGGTTCTCATCGGCTTCAAGCATACAGTTTGTTCACGTTGTGATTTTTTTCTTCTAGGGAACGAAGTTCTAAGATTAATTGTGGTCACCTTTATGCACCATTGATATTGAAATAAAACAATTCAAAAATCTCTATAAGTTAACAAAGTCAATTAGAAATACTACTATTGCGAATAGCACAAATATGTACAAAGTTGTCAGGATAAGCGAAATTCTTCCCCAAGTAATTGAGAGGTGTTTCCAGTGGAACCGTAATTCCATGAGATAAAAACCTATATTTTCCGTTCTCTACGAGGTCATGAGAAAGTGAATCCAAGGCTTGAGATAGCGTTCGTGGCTCACCGTTTGTGTCAAGCGGAGGTTGTAAAATCTGAATGTATTTCTTATTCATGCGAAAGAAAGAGTTGCTGACGAACAAACATACCTGCCGGAAGGGTTGTCCAGTTACGTAAAGTCTGATGGGAATGTCATGAAATGGTCTCTCTTCTGTACTCTCCATTAGTCGTCGATTCACACCCCAGAAATCATCAAAGCGATCTAAACGTACTACTTTTATACTACTGAAACGCTTTCAGTTCTTTATGTCATACCATGAACTAGACTTGACCAAAGCTGCTTATGTTCATCAATCTTCATGGAACTTACGATCTGAAATAACACAGGAATTACCGTTTATTTCACTTTACATAGGAACGTTTTTTTTGGAAATATTGCGAAAGGTCCAAAGTAGCACTCAAAAGTACGAAAACGCTGGCCATTATCTTAATCAACTTCATTTAACATTAGCTTACTAGCCGTCTCCTCCGTGAATATGTTAAAGCATTGCTCCTACCTCCATTACCACCAATGCATTCGTTTTTGATGTGATCTTCTGAACCCTTACGAACTTCCAAAAAAAGAGTTGCGCATCAGCTTCTGAAGGCTCATAAGCTACCGGAAATACCCGTTTAATGGAGAACAAAACAACTTAAGTACCCTTCGCGGCAAATGCCGTGAAATTCCCATTACAGTGCAAATAACAGCGAACATCGCCGTAATCAAAGAAAGTTCACTTTGACAGTGTCGATGCCAGTATATTATAGTCGGAGCATTGCGGCTTTCATACAAGGGTAACTTCTTTTTTCGCATTATCTGTTATTTCTACAAAATAAAAATAACACTGTTCTTACCTCATCCTTGCGACGTTTCAAGTAGTTCGCCTCTTTCAGTGTTTGCATAAACATAGCCTCCATGGCGTCCTTAGATACCGGTAAAACCCCATCGGGACGAGGTCCAGTCCTAAGCAATAATGCTGAAGTTTTTTTTTATGGACAGAACTAGCATCCTTACTTGATAATAATTGTCATTGTCGGCGAATCAGGAGGCTTGTGTAAATCAAACAACACTCCTATAGGATAATAGACTTTTAGAGGAGAGCCGTTACTTTCCAGCCATACTTTTTCAAAATCAAGTTTTAAGCTCTCGTCGCGTGCTTTAGTTTGTTCCAGAATCTGAAGAAGAAAAAAACAACGGAAATATTTGAAATTTTTGTCTGCTGAATTATTAGATGCTCACCTTTGCCAAATGCACCGGTAAATACCCGCATCGAGGAAGCATGGTATAGCTGGGCCTACAAGTATCCCCCGATTCGTCATCGCGATCCACCTGGAATTCAATAGGAACCGCTGCTTCCCATAGTTTGCGGGACACCTCGTAGTCGAACTCACCCGCCATACACTGAAACCTTAACATATCCTGGAGTTACTAATCTGATCTTATTTGGAGTACGGAATAAACAAGAAGAGATAGACAACGCTGAATTCGGACGTTGCAGAACAACTAGAGCTGCTAAGTTTTCGTGGTAGTGTTTTAAAAAATGAACAGAAATGAGTCAGCGTTCCAAAATTGGCCCAGATAGTGTAACTTCATATGCGATTTTGCACTAGCCTGATTATAATATCTGAAAAGCGTGGCATAAGATTCAGAACAATGCCGCTTCTTTTCTTTTATTTACTTATTATGACTAAGTCAAGTGCAGATGCAGGCTGCGCTTGCGTAGAATTAACCCATATTTTGGCCCTCCTACAAGCTCGCCAACCCCACTCATAACATGCGCGGAATTCTGCGATATTTCTTTTGAACACATAAAGAATAAAGTGGCAGAGACACGCAATATCCCAAAAGACATGGTGCTTACGATAAGTCCAATCGCTAAGGCTGCCTCGATACTCCACGAGCAGTATGACCACTTCAGTTTCGATGCGTATCAATCCGATATCGATGAATTGTAGTGGCAGGCGTTTGCGCCCCCACGCGGATCATACGCATCGAAAGTGAAGTGAATTCGTTGGCACAGACGAATTCATAGCGCTATACTTCTCGGGAAGTAGCGTGGCAGCTTAAATGTGCCATGCATTGGTAACCCATTGGCTGCGTTTTGTCGTAGTCTGCTCTCTGCCGTGACTTCTAAGAGAGAACATACTGTCTCCTCAAACTCTGTGCAGATATAATTTGTGTTATAACACCAGATTCACTAATCTTACGATTAGGTGGCTACTCTACCGCGACTTCGAGCGATCAGCAGCAAGAATTTTGCGAAAATTCGCTGTATGTCTGTTACTCATAAACTACTCTCTCCTCAACTAGTCCGCGGACACACAACTTCTGGCGAAGCCTGTAATCGATCGACCGCCAGGCATCTCTAACCACGTCATTCAACGAGTCCCAACGTGTCCACCGGAATATGCGTGTTCGCAGACTATTGAGGAGACAATACAAGACTTTAACATAATTCACCTGCCTAAAAAAAGAGTTCTCGACAACTGATCTGATATTCAGTTTCTCGTCTAGCCGTCTTTTCTGTACAGCTGGATGGCGACTACAAGCTCGCTTGCCGTTAGTTCATCGAATAAACTATACCTAGGCGTGGATTAGTGAGTCTTTTGTCAGAATGTAAATCGGGGTTCAAGCGCGGTTATGAAGTAAATCTCCATAAAAAGCCTGGCACAGGCAATAGACCGACCGTTAGGCATTTCTACTATGGCCAACCAATCTACTAATCTATGTACCACACAGGTAGCGCTTCCGAAATGCGCGTCCGCACACACTTGAAGATACAGTGTACACCAGAGATGAGCAGAATGAGGAATCTTTGAGAGACAATGACGAGACCCTGAACAGCCTAAAAACTACCGTCAGGAAATGATAGCGTTTGAGTATACCTATTAGAAGTCCGCCAAATTACCCTCTCTATGCGTACTCTACAACTATTAGGCACAGTAAAACAAGTGCAATGAACAGTGTCCAGATGGCCTAAACTCGCGAAAGTGAAACGAGAAAATACAAGGCGCAGATGACAGGTGGTCGTGGCCAGCACCACTTGCTGTGCTCAACTCAAACTCCTCGCAAATACTCCACGCATCTGCGCAATGTAATTAATGAACTCTGCTAATGAGTAGTAAAACTATGAAGCAGTCCCTAACTTAAAAAAATACGCCTACAATATTGTTCTAACCGTACTCATCACTGGTTCGAACCATATGCTGCTCCAGAAACAAGATAAATATAACCAATTTATTGCATATTATTAACTCTGCACGGAAAAGATCAACAACAACAGCAACACACAACAGTATGCAAAAACTACTAACTGACTAAAATATCGCAGCTTGCTGCTTGAGATGCCCTATTAAACGTCGTAATGAGGCAGCATAGGGAAATCATCAAAAAAGAAAATCAAAACCGTCGAAGAGATCAAGATCTACGTTATCGCTTGCATGCGTATTAGAAGGATCAACAGTAGTAGCATGAGCATCATGAGGGGGTGAAAGAGTGCCTCTCTCCAAGTGCTGTAGTGAGACAGACACGGAAGGTTCTTTTGGGGTAAAATCGAGAGCTGAGTCATTAGCAAAACTTTCTTCCATGTATGGAGAGTCAAAAGACAACAGAGCGTCATCATCGTCAAAGATGCCCACGTTCAACGGTGATGTTGCGTGAATGTGCGTGTGAGCCTCTGTTCGCTGAAGTACCGAATGCTCGGCTTGTTGCGCTGACACACGCTGCTTCTTGCTCTTGAGTGCATGTCTTCTGGCAGCAGCTTTCTCAATGTGCGAACGAACCTAAACTTTTAAATAAAATTTAGAATAAATATAAAATGGAAATCTAAGGAAGGTAATTGACTTGCACTTACTTTGCTCTGAACGATAGCATCTAGACGTGCTTCTTCGTCCAAATTTCCTGCTGCATTTTCTGAAATTTCCGTTGGAGCTGAAGTAGATGGCCCATCTTCTCCATCAAACCATTCTTTAGCGCCGTCTGGATCGGGTTCTGCAGAAGTTGCTTCAGCTAGTGTCCCTTGCTCTTCATTTGTTGCATGACGCTGTTCTGCCAATTGCTTCTAAAAACCACCGCTAGAGAAAAACCAGCAATAGGAATTAAGCAGATTTTTCGAGATTCTTCATCAGTTCGTACTGTCGCTTCTTATGAACAGGTTCTAGGATAACGAAGTTTCACGAGAATAAAAATAAATATGGCTTCAAATCAGCCGACGTTTTTAGTTTATAGAAAAGTAGGCTTCTACACTATAACGGGAAATGCAGCAATGCTAAAACTGAAGGAGTTTTTGCAAATTTGTAAGTTTTCGGGAAAATAAAGATTTCTGGAAAGATATATAGTAGTATATGGAGGTGTGCAAACACAGAAGCAGATAGTCGATATGTCATATGGACAATTAAGGGCGAGACGAAAACAGTATGAGCGGGATTCTAAAATATAAGAAAAATAGATTTTCAAGACCCAAACTTTACTCACTTATGGTTTTGATTTTTGGACTCCTTCGATTTCGAAGAACAAAACTTTCTCAAACTAAATTTAAACGAGGTTAAGAAAATTTTTCGAGGATATGCGACAAAGCTTAGGAGATCTGAACTTTACTGAATTCTAAATTTTGACTATGCATCGAGCTATCTACAGCCGTAAATAGCTCGATGCATAATCAAAATTTAGAACTCACAAGGGAAGCCATTATAGCGATTCTCATGTTCAGAAATGAGACATCTGTTAAGAAAAAGCTTAGGGCCGGGGTATATACGAAATGTTTATGTGGGTCTTTCAATTTGATTTTATTTGAGAGGAAACCGTACAGGTGCTGCAATCAGAAATCTCGATTGTCACATCCATCGAGCAGCAGTGGCGCAGTGGCTAGTTCACTAGGCTCGTGCTCAAGAGGTAGATGGATGGATCGATGCCCGGGTTCGTCTATTCGTCTGCAATGAAGATCAGATATGGAACTGATCTCCACAGTCAAGGCAATCCACAATCCACTCGAAATATGGATGCCTTGGAGTGAAATTTGGTTGGAATTGTATATGCATTTTAATGTCGACCGACAGTGATGTTGCTCTTCTTCTATTTCTTTTTTATTCTGTTATAAAAAAAGCTGGGCCTTTCGAGGAACTTGGTATCGTCCACAGGAGAAACGAAGAGGTTGGAACCATAGTACGAATGGTGCTAGATTTCAAAAGCAGAGGACTGGAAGCTACCGAGAACGAGTGGATGTTAGAAGGAAGTGAAGATAGTTATTGCACCAGAGAAGATTCGACAGGGGTGTGGATGACGGAGAACAGAAAGGGGACTTATCGAGCCAGGAAAGTTCATTGCATCAAGAAAGGGTAGGATTTTATGATGGTTGTCTGGTGCCAAATTCGATAAGTTGAAAGAACAAACTGCGTTTATTGAGTTACAAATACAATGGTACTGGTGGGCCTTGCACATAATAGGGCGCTTCTATTCTTGGTAATCATTGTGAAAGGAGGAGCACGGGCAGGAATCGACCCAACCACCTCTTGCGTACAAGTCTAACCTACTAGCCATTGGGCTACGATTGTACGCTGTCGGTGCTTCGACCTTTGATATTTCTGGCTACACCACTTTTATGATTTTAATACCAGATAGAATCAAATTGAAACCTCTGCATATGCGTTTCCTATATACCCCGAGCTTAAGCTATCCCTTGGTATACGTCTCATTTCTAAACATGGGGCCTTGTCAGTAAAGTTTAAATCTCTTTAGCATATCATATTTTAGTGTGAGCCACCTCTGCCACTACCGTATTCAGCGGCTGGCTCATATGTCATTAAAATAGTGACAAAAGTAGCAGAATTTTGACCTGAGAGATTTTGTTATTATGTTGCACACAAAAGAAAATTTCTGGTCCATTCTAAAAATACCTCTAAAACCACCCCCTCGCACTGCAAGTGCTGAACCTTCTCGAAAATTAATTCCATGAACAAAAAAGAAGTTCACTAGCATCACTGAAACAAGTAAAAATAGTAGCAAAAGTCTAGAGGAATTACCAAGAGTGCCTCGACTCGTCTCTTTGTTTCCGCTTTAACTTCTTCTGATTTCAGTCGTTTTGCAGAAGGTTCACTCACACAGCCTCCACGCATAGCATCCAACAATGTATCTACATCACAGTCGGACCTCATCACTGCCACAGCACGCTGAAATAGTGGTAAAACTTGTAAAAGGAAAAAAGTCATAAGAAAACAAATTACCGTCAAATCTGAAGAAATTACATTCAATCTGCGCTTGATCGGGGTAACGTCAAGGTTGAACAAGTAGTCAGTCGTGATACGGTCATGAGCAATAAGCAAACGCAACCTAAGCATAAATTTTACAGGAGATATAAGATGTATGTGAAACAATACAAACCGTCTCGCTGCCGTAGAATTCGTAGGACCTTTCAACGTTTTCACTGCGCTTGACATTTCTCTTATAAGATCTTCGTCCTGAAATAACTTCTGATGTATGAGATAGAACCGGCATCAATTTCGTCGTACTAGCACAGTACTTACCTCCATCATGTATACGTCTATGCCCATCTCCTCAAGCTGGTCACAGATCACATCAGCAAGATCACCATCGCTGAATTCACTGGATGCATACGTTGTCGAATCCACTTCTGTGGAACCACTGCTGCTCTCTGCAAACCACTTATCATAAATGACTCATACATTTACACAGTTGAGCAAACTGGTTTACCCATGACACCACTATTCAAGGTTCTC
This sequence comes from Oesophagostomum dentatum, assembly GCA_000797555.1. Classification (NCBI taxonomy): domain Eukaryota; kingdom Metazoa; phylum Nematoda; class Chromadorea; order Rhabditida; family Strongylidae; genus Oesophagostomum; species Oesophagostomum dentatum. The sequence continues at coordinate 20,234 of KN549786.1, read as the reverse complement.
TTTCTATCCGACAGATTTGATGAGGCCTCCCTTAGCTTCGTTGCCACACTTTCCCATATAGACTAAACAGCATTCTACAATATGATTAGGAATAGTTAGTACTCCTACAATTACACATATCCCCTGTCTCATTTTCTGTTGTTATGTTGACCATGTTTCGCAGTTTCACATAAACCGGCGGTTGGTGCGGAACGGGCGCAGAGCGACGCCAGCGGCCTATCTAAACCAACCTATAGCCGCTTGCAGAGTGCTCGAGCTCGCAATGTTAAATGATACGGGGCTGCTAAGCAGTGCGAGTTCGCGTCGAGCGCCCCGCGACAGAACTCGCAAGGGGTCTTTCAGAATGGACGAGACGGCGAGCTCGCCGCGACAGAACTCGCAAGGGGGTCTTTCAGAGTGGACGAGACAGCGAGCTCGCCGCGAGCTCGCTCAGCGAGCTGTGGCAAGGTCGGAAGCATTTTTGTCGCTGGCGGCAAACGCCGCGCGGCAAGTCACTGTCACGCCCCGTTTTGCCGCCAAGCGTGAGCTCACCGAGCTCGCCCACTCTGAAAGGGGCTTATGACTGGTCATTCATCCTCAACGGCGCTTGCTCGGGTGGTTCCGCGCTGGTCTCGCACCGACCGCGAGCTTACGCAAAACTGCTACATTTTCGACACAAAATGAGATAGAGGCTAGGCATAATGCGTAGGTATCAAAGAATTTTGAAGAAAAAAATTATAAATCAAAGTGTAATTTAAAAAATTCACACCTTCGGAGCAACGTCGTTCAGATGTTCCACAGATTGGTTTTCGGATAAAGTTGATGAAGTCGATGTGCAAGGTGAGTGAGTCGAAGTAGGGCAAACAAATGACCCAGTGTATGTAGACGCCACAGAAGGCGAGCGTGACACAGAAGATGATTTACGTGCTTCTTGGGCAAAGTAGATCGGATACAAGCTCCTGAATAGTGGCTATGGTACGCCATTGAAGATCTGAGACAATCCACTACCGCACTTTGACCTCCCTTTCAAAAACTTTCACTCAAAATCTCTAAGAGCGTTCTTCGAATGTTAAACAAAAACCTTAAATTTTTAGACCTTCACGAAAATGGTAAGGAACCCTTACATATTACTGATGCACCATGTATTAGTCGTAGAAGACGATTAATATGTGAGGGGTTCAATTTAAATACCATTAATTCAACTAAGATTGGTAAGCGTAGAAAATAGGGCGTCCAGAGTGTTCGTCCTTGAGCGCGAAGTGCATTTTTGCATCGCATCGGGGAATAAATTAAATTCTTCATCAAGAGAAACAGCGACTTCTCACGACATCTAATTTATCCTCAGAAACTTACAATCCCCTGCAGAGACATACAGCAAAGATAAAGAAGATGGCTTATCCCACAATTTAACAATTAACGCAGTAGGCAGACCGTGCTAAACCCATTTCAGTCGTAAGCTGCAGAGGACGTGGTTTTTGGAGAAAAAAAGAAACCCTTATAAAACTATCTCAACTGGTACGATGCACGTAACCCCAAAAATAAAATGAATTCATGAAGTTACTGCTAAGAAGTGTTTCTAAAAGCAAAACAATGTACCTGTATTCTTGAGGTAGTTTATGCACTGCGGGTCTAGGAAAAAATCCCAATTGACGTTGTTCTGCAGTGCGAGTTAGCCAATATACCTGATTCGGCAACCCGATAGGGAAATGACATGACTGAAAAGAGTGCACCGTAAAAACAGGAAAACTTCAGTACCCACAATCTACCATCGCTTTGACGTTCCTACACGTCCAAAAAAAGCGTTGTTCACCCGTTTCATCATTGACATCTAACGGAACCGCTTTCAAGGGAGCTTGGCAGTAGCGACACGTGAGCAGTTCTTGCTCGATCTACAAATAAGCATAGAAATGAGCGAACACATAGAAAAAAAACTACAGAAGCCACTGAAAAGTGCAAGATATGCAATCGCGGTTACCGCAATGTGCAATCTAATTTTACAACACGACTGCCAAAATCTTCAGCGACATTCATTAAATGCAGATATTGTAAAAGAAAAACTGCATGAAAGAATTGTTCAAAAGACGTTACGTACATATTTTATCAGTTCACTATCAGAATCCAGACTACAAACGTCGTCTTCTTCAAACTGCTTTCTTCCTCGAGACATTACATCCGACGATTCAATCCTGCAGCTGCAAACAGCACCACAGTCATTCGATTACCACACTAGTGCTCGACGACTTCGTCGCTTCATCGCAGTGCGGCACCGTTCGGTGTTCAACGATCATCGCACATGCTGTGCTCAGATAAGTGAAGATAAGATGCTACTGTTTTCCAGCATTCTATACCAATCCCTCTCACCCACTCTCTCAAACAAGGAGAAGACATACCTGAGCCCTCCTTGATAGCTTCTTCTTTGAATCAGACCCGGCGACAGTCATAACACTAGCAAAACTGCACAGATATGTCCGAGCAGCGACGACAAAAATGCACTAAACGAGATATATAAGAATCGACCCGAAATAGACACTGAAGTAAAGCGGAAAACAGATTCGGGATATTTCAGAAAACAGATATGGATATTTTCGATGATCTCTAGAGATTCGTATACGAACATCGTAGCTACATTAGTCAGTCATTACATCCATGTAACCAAAATAGTTGAAAGAAAACTGCGAGTAAAAAGCACATCCATTCATCTGTTTTACGCACTGTACCAGAATCAAATGATGAATGCGGCAGTCCATCTACGCAGAACATCTTTACTTATTTGAGCCTTCACTAAGTATACGACATACACAGAAGAAAATCTGCAACCATTCAAAACTGCCACCTACTCGATGTATTTTCTAACTGGGAAACTTATACGTGAAATCAAACTCGTGAAATATACGGAAGAATCCGAAGAACCTTCAGCGAATTTCGCTACATTTCGAAAACAGCCGTTTTCCACACGGGAACCACGTCGCAACTCAAACGATACGCGGAGATCGATTAGAGCGAGGATGACGACGTAGTCCCCGTGGTGGTTCACCATTTTTGAGCACAAGCAGAAGCTAGGACTGGAAGTAAAGTCCTTAGTATTAGGTGGATTTGTCGCAAACCTACTTTGCTTTGCGCAAGAAGAAACAGGAACTTCGCAGAAGCTCTATGTGTGACACCACCAAAAAGTAGGTGTTGAGAAGGTTCGAAACAATGAAGGAACTCCGACTTAGATCCTGAACTGAGAAAGAAAAAGCATACTTTCTATCAATCCACCACCAAATGTAGCTGAGAGTCAAAATGTTCGGATAAACGATGTTCAGTTGCGGTTTTCCCTACGCCTTCGAAAAAGCTTCTGCGGCTTCCACGCCCCTGCAACACATGTACCCTCTGTTTAGAAACCGACGCTGATTCTGAGCCGAGCGCGCGCGACAATTTGACGGCGGAACAGAGACCGATCAACTGTTTCTGCTTCTATTTGAGCGAGAAAATGGACTTTAGTACAATCGATATAATCCTAGACATAGCCAGCAATGAAAGAAAGTAGAAAAACTCAACTTTTTGCCGAAACTGCAGCAAAATGAGCTGTTTGCCCTCTGCTCCATCGTCAATCTGAATGCGCGCGCGACTCAGAATCAGCCTCGACTTCAGAACAGAGGATACATTTCCCCACCGGCAGCATAGTGAGGAGAAAAAACTGTTTGCAAAAGTAGCTTTATAACAACTTCCGTAGTCCTCGTCTGCACCCCAAAAAACTCGTTCAGGAACATGAAACGGTAGATTCTTGATAAAGTCATTACGTCAACGGGCGACAGCGGTATACCGCAAAATAAATTAAAACGAAACAAAAGAACGTAGCCTAATGGTAAGCTAAAACATATGGTGTATAATCTTCACTTGTGATAGTCTAGAACAAAAAACATGCGCAGGATCTAATTTCATCGCAAACACACTTTTCCGGTGCAAGAAAGATAACTTTAAAGAAGGGTTGAAAAGGAGCAGTCCTACGTCCTTCCCAAGCTACCTCTACAGGAAACACGAAACAAGCAAAATGAACACCAACACTGTTATAATTCGTCACCGGCTATCTGCAGTACTACCTTCCTCTTTCTTCGCTTTATCTGTAACAAAACAGGAAGTCGAAATCCACCCAAGCACCTGTAAACATACCAAACAAAGCGAATATACGACGAACTGCTAAAATATTTGGTCCTTAACGTGGTCGGATAACCCCGACGACATCAATATAGACTCACGATTCTCTTAAGAGACGTATGACATCCCTCCTAACACTAGCTTGTGTACTTTTCATGGTTACTACAGTGAATACTATCACCACAAATGTAAATTCTCGCTCAACATTTATTAACCTAGAGATCATGAGAGAAAACATCTTAACATACAATAAATGAAGGCGAAACAGAACGCTGCACTCGTAGATTTTGAAGCAATCGACGGAAGGAAACAGATGCTTCACACTTTACCGCTTCAACGTCGAAATGTATAACACGTTGTTACCACGAATAAAAGCATCCCCGTATTTGTTTTGCAACTGCCCGTTGTTATATTCTTCTGTTTGCTCGAGTGCGATATTCATGAATCTGAAACAATTAAGAATTGGAATGAATGGTGTTGTTCTTAACCGCATTTCTGCTTCTAGTTAAGAAATGTATTCAAGTGTAGGCAGTTTTCTTTTTGTCGAAAGAGTAGAATTTCCGCAGTCCGGCGGAGTTAATGACAGAATTAATGATAAAAGATGGAAAGTGGAAATCAAGAAAAGTTAAGGCTTTACTCTAAATAATCGGCAAAGCTTAGCAGTTCATCTGTCGTTCGTTCAATCAGTAAACCTACAAAAGCAATTTGATATTACGCTTAGCATGCTAAATAGCCGAGCTAGTCTAACCTTTGTAACCCTCTACTTTTTACCGACTCTTAAACAATACCCGATTTTCTTCATTCAACTCAATGAATGGTGCTCAAGCGAAGAACATTCAAAAAGCCAGTATTTCCTCGATGACGGTGATTATCGCTTTTCTCATTCAATAAGAATGTCTTAAAAGTCACTATAAAAGCTAAATATCAAGATGAATCTAGCGTTCGCTTGCATTTTCGCTGACGAAATTTTCTTGTAGGAAGATAAGCCCGAGCATTTCCATATCGCTACCACCGTAGTAATCGCATTCGATTGCTCTAACTTTAAGCATTAAAATCCATGTTAAACGATCGCTGCACGAATTCACATGCAATAGGGATGGAGGACCAAAACTGGCAAATTCAGGTAACTGGCTTAATTTACGATAGGTACTGGGCAACATTTTCTTTCCTTTAAGAACTACGGTAATAAAACTTCTCATGCACTAATTCCACTTAAGAAAAATCAAAGATGTGTCAATTTAGAATAAACGGAAACAACAACCCAAAGCTGAGCTGCTTCAACCTACTTCCCTGTTCCGTTGAACTTGCAAAGCAGCTGCATAAAAGTGAATTTTTTTCGACTTGGAGTGCCGTTATGCACCATGTGACGGAGCATAGCAAGGCGATCGACGTCGCATGCGACTGCGAACCTGATGAGTATTGTCGGGGCTCTCGCCGACGCCGAGTAAACGGATTTCCACAAACACTCGAGTCAGCAGGTACAGCTACAGTGTCTGTCAATCCTACTGACAAATGGGTGCCCCGACCGCTAACGCCGGGCAAACCCTTTGCATTGCCGAGCAGCGCGTGCTGAGCGTCTCTTCACAGCCGCTCGGCAGTGGACGCGGAACGCTGTCCACGCGCTGCTCGGCAATGCGGTGCGTACCAGCAGCCTTCGCCGCCGCGTACCCATTTATCAGTAGGATTGACATGCCCTTAGCTGCATCTCCTGATGCAAACAATTGCGATGAAGATCATTCCAGCTATACTCCTTCAAATGGCTTGGCGCATACGGCTATGACTGCTACAACAGCATGAATGAAGATAAAAGCCCAGGCTGGTCTTCCTTGTGGACCTTCCATAAAATAGGATTTACATTTCTTTACGGTACATCTTTCATTCCCAACAACGGAAATGAGACTGAACGCTTCCTTCACAAATACGTATTAATACTTCTAATAAGTGTTCTCCTCAAACGACTTGCGGCAATTACCAGACACCGATTGAAATAATAAAGCGCTGCTTAATATAATAACAACTCGTGTTTTCAAAGTCCACAAGGATCTCTACAATAAGAGAAACACCTACCCATCGAGACAGGCGAGGATTCCTCTGTAATCGACACCTGAGTTCAGCTTGACGACAACCGGTTTCCCTATTATTTGCTTCAAGAATTCCGACGGATTCTGTCGACGACTCATCTGCACATGATTTAGCGAAAACTGCTCTATGACCACAACCTCTCAAACAAATAATCTAAAGCGACATACGACACACCAGCAGTCTTACACTCGCTCAGTCAAAATTTATTACAAGATCGGTAGCTATCCTATTCGAAATAGTAACAGACAGATTATCACACTGGAGAACACAGGGCTCCGGAAGTGACAATTCGGGATCCATTCAAACGTCACAAAATGCCACAATTAACGACTAGTTCAAAAGTGCATAAAGATGTAAGCTATGAATCCTCACAACAATGAGCAATGTAGAAATATTCCTAATATTACAGAATGAAACAAATAGGTGGTCAAAAGACATCGGAATACAAGATACCGGGTATAGTGCAATTGACACATGACTAATGTCGGACATAATATAACAAATGTCTGCATTTGAGGAAAATGAAAGAAAAGGCAATGCTATGATACATACCCAGTGTTTATGGTTGAAACAGTATACGCAGAGTAACTTCATGATGTGCGTAAAATAGCATGCAGGGCGCAACTTAAGTGAGTGGAGTGATGTTAATCCAGATAAAAACTGAACTGTACATACAAAATGGGAAACACGCAAGCTTCGCCAGAAGGGCCGGATATGGTGCGCTACGCTAATCCTCCCTTTTATATTTTTCAAAAATGCATTCGATAAATGAACCTTATAAAAAGCAATTATATGCGTCAACGCGTCGAAAAAAATTGTCAGAAATATCAATTTCGAAACGCCGCTTCACTAAAAAAATAACCTACATAAGCAGGAATGTTCCATAGCCATATGCAAGCATATAAAACATTTTAAAAAACCATCAACGATTGAAGGATACGTGAAATTCTATTAAGTGAAAGACATGGCAGCTCTTTGTAGAAAAAAATTGACTTGTCGGTTCTATTCATACACCTTTAGTTGCGCCCTGCCATATAAAATGAGACAAAAAGAAATGAGATAGATCACTTGCCGTTGTCAGATAAATGGCGAATATTTTGCGGTTAATTTTCCCCTTGTCCGCTGTCTTCGTCTTCCTCTGCATAGTCATTTTCATCATCAGTTTCGTCATCCCCGTAGTCATACATATCATCGTCTAAACCACGCAGTGATTAGAAGAATGAAAGGTAAAATATTAGAGACTTTATACAGTGAGCGAGTTCGGCGACCTCGTCAATACCGTAAAGGCTGCCATGCAGTCATTTGACCACCCTTACAACACTGCGAGATCGCCGAGCTCGCGCATAATGTAAGGGGCTTTAAACGACAGGATTTGCAGCTATCTTCCAGCCTACTCTAAACTAGAGAGAATCTTATTTAAATATGGATTTTAAAACAGCCTGATCTCAACTTATAATAAGCGCAACAATTCAAGAAGTTTTGTATAATGCGATGCTAACCTAAATCAAGCAGATCCATTGTTTGGTCTTCACAGCTTGGTGGATGGAATTTTATGCAGTACTCTTCAAGAGTTTCGGGAACTGTTACACCATCCTTTCGAGCTTCCTCTTTCGACTGCTCCACTTGCCTTCTAAATAATACCTGAATTTCGTAGCATCACTGGACAGCAACAAACTATCGTTACCTAATGATGTCTGCGTAGCTCGTATCGGTGCCATCTTTCCATTTTCGGTACATAACAGAAGCATCCACATTAGCAGGAGAGGAAGTGTTGGGCTCATTTAGCAAAGAAATGACAGACAGTAGAATGGTTCTGAATTTGCACAGATTGAAATCTGGCGATAAGAAAGTAGAACTGATCGCACCTAACACTTTGAGTTGGATTCCATCTTTCACATGGCAATTCGCCGCTGTGTGGATCATCAACTGGTGGGTGAAGAATGCTGATGCAAAGGTCTCCGTTCTAAAAAACACAAATCTCGGCTCTAAAAAGCATAAAGTGCATTTTTATGCATTTTTAAAAAGTTCATAGTTAACTAAATTACTGGAAGCTAAATGCCTATTAGTGCACAGCCATTTTGTTAAACCAACCTCGTAGACGTTCGGATGCCACACTTTCGTAAGAAATTTCATGGAAGGAGGTGAATATGGGTAGTTCGGAGGGAAACGTATCACAGCTTTGAAATAACCACCCTGGAAAGTTCGTTTCTTATTCTGCTGTTGTTATTACTTCTCGATTTGCTCGCATTCACATTCATTCTATTCCACTTTATTTCTTTCGATGTACATCTTTCACCTTGCTAAGGATTTACGTAAATGTACCGTTAGCCAAATATTTATTCTCTTTGTCGCAGACCAAGACAAGTGGAGGTGGGTGGGTCAGGCTCCCGACT
>KN549785.1:55703-73730 GCA_000797555.1 Oesophagostomum dentatum | reverse complement strand
GCAGTATCGCGTTCTAAGAACTAGAAGACGTAATTTACTACCACATGCTAATTTGATTGACTTGTTTATAGCATTTTAAGGTAGTGTGCGGCCACATATAGCTTCGACTAGGCTATTTCAGTCATTTCTGTCCCTGAGTCCTAAGGCGTAACATGAAGGACCTGCACGTAACATAAATTTTCGAAGATTTCCGCGGAAAATTTTCTATATCTCTTTTTCGAAATATTCGCACGAATTCAAAGAAAAGGATCCTTTTCGGGTTGATTCATAGCCGTTTCGAATCGTTCTCCTCGTGGTCACGCCCCTCATGGCCACGCCCACTCCTTGAAGAGCTGCGGTGGGCTACGCAGCATCAACTATGCAGGCGAGCCGCAGCACATTTGAAATGGGCGTGGTGCAAAAGTGGGCGTGGCCAGTAAATATCATGATGAGAGAGCGAAGTTGGTGTGTGCGTATAGGCGCAGTGTGGAGCGCGTTCAGTAACCATCGCAGCATTGATGATGATCAGACCCTTGAGCAGTAGCTCGTCCAGCTATCAATGCCTGCTATTCGCCTGCTATTTAGCAGCTGCTACACAACTGCTCACAGCCGCCACCAGCTTCGCTGCCGCTGCACAACCGCAGAACTGTAGCGATGCGTGTTTAGCCGAAATAGCACAGATGCGACTCGAGGATATTAAGGTGAGCTTTGCCCACCAGACGGATATTTCTCGACTGCATTCGAGCCGCATCCCAGTCTAGCAAATGCACTTATTTCGAACTAATCCTGGCTTTGGAACTTGTTTACAAGGCACTTTTTATTCTGTCTAGACTTTCATTAGTCCTATGGGTCTCTGAAATTCTGGACATTCCTTTACTTAGTTTGCAAAGCGTAATTGTACCTCAGTTGAAATTCCCATCTAAGGGGCTTGAACAAAACTCGCCACTAACCCACAGATTGCCCAAAATCCTATTTATCTCAGAGCCGGCTCTTATCGTCTATGGGTATGGACGAACCGCCAAAAGTCGACTCTATAGACTTACCACCATCAGCCATAGAAGAAATGATTGAAGGAATGGGTGAAATGGACGAGAAACTCGAAGAAGACACAGCCGAACGGACATTCATCATGGCTGTTGACCCATCTGGTAAAACTCTACCGTATTTTTTCCTTATTGCCGTAGAATCTCCTTCTCAGATTATGGTCTCCATCTTCGATTACGTCTCTATTTCATTTCCTCGTCCTTTTTCTGACTTTTTTGGACTTATTCTGAGAAATTTTTTTTGCTCTTTGCAGACGTCACCAGTAAACCTCTAATAGGATATATGTTATTTTCGCCTTAACGAAAATAAAGTATGCCTACGTCTGCACAAAAACAGCTACAAATTGCTGGTTTGTCCGAGATCCTACATCTTTCGCCCTTTAGAACGCTACAGATCGAGATCTCTCTCTCAATCCGATGATCGTTGAAAGTCAACACGTTAGCGATCTTTAGCTCTATGTGTACCCTTTGCTTGTGAGCGATTACTTATTGCTGAACTTCTTATCTCTAAGCCAATTTCCTTCCTCTCCTTTTTTTTGGTGCGCATCATAGATGAAGTTTCTACGGCAGTTACCCAGTTTTTTTATGCCTCCTATTGCAAATTCAGACCAGAAGCAGTGACTAATTCCGAATAAGACGTCATCTAACAGTTTTATAGAATAACTCGTGAATAAATGCGTGGGTGAAGAAATTTCTATTGACAATTTGCTTTTTAGGCTCTCTTTGCTTTTGACTCGGGTTTCGAGCAATTAATCGTTTTGTAGTTTGCTCGAACATGACATTTCGTTCAAGAATAGTACTAATAAGGCAGCTACAACTGCTTGATATCGCAGTTTCTAATTAAACTCGAATTGCAATGCGCTGTCGTTAGAGTAATTTATGGGGCGGAGTGTGAAATCTGCCCAGCGACTGAGGAGTATTGGATTCTTGTTATAAAATACGGTAGATATTACAGTACACCACAGTCTTTTGATGAATCTTGTCTGGAATGCTAAGTAGGATAAATATCCCTACGATTGAAATAGTATTCAGGGAAGCCTTTCGACGTTCCTCAGCGATGCTACACACGTCGCACGGCAAAAGCGCTGGAGCATCATGTAAAGGTGCTGCATCAGCACTCATTGCCGTGCAGCGTGGTCTTGCTGCGCAACGCCGAAATTCCATCGTACATAGTGATATGGAGATGCAACGTCACACGGTGAAAAGTGTTGCAGCATCACTAGATGGTGCTGCTCCAGCGCCAAATACCGTGCGGCGTTGCTTAGCCTCACTAAAAGATATAGAAAGGCCACGTCGCATGGCAAAAAGTGTTGCAGCATCACTCGATGGTGCGGCTTCAGCAACAAATACCGTGCGGCGTTGCTCAAACCAGAGCTATTTTCTCCAAGTTTTTATACTACTCTATATTACTATACATTGTACTTTCGCTATGCACCAGATACAGTAGTTGTGTTCAGAACTTAAAAATAAGCTATTTTACTAGTACTAGTAAGTAATAATATTTGTAATAGTGGTAATATTCTCTTTAATATAGCTGTCATGAAAAAGCTACTGGAAATGAGGAAATTTCTATGTGTTTCATTGTTTTGCTTCAAAACAGCTTTCCATATCTGTTACGTTAGGAAATAGTGCACACCACAGCTGATTCATCCGTAGAATTTTTTCTTTTTCCAAAATCTTTGTTATTATTAGTCCGGAAATAACCACGCATTCGTGCCCAATTTTATTGCACAACAACCAAAATTTTCCCAGTGATTCATCTTTTCTCGTCATTCACTCACCTGCAGTGGAACTCTTCAGACTGGTCTATGATGCAAAATTCGCTGTACTCATAAACTGACTCAGTTTCTTCATTGCACATAGTTTTTTTCTGAAATGGGATGACTCAGGCCGCGCGTGTGCCGTGTTCCACTAAAGGGCCATCTCGAGAAAAAATACTCCGGATTATGAGCAAGGTTTTTTTTGCAATGGATAGAGCAGGGCTCATTTTGATACACTGCACAGATAATTCTGCCAGAAATATCTATCAGATTTTTAAAGAAAATATTTTTTGTGTGTTTTCAGTCCAGCCGTATCTCTGACGGTAAAGCAAGAGGCTGCTCAATAAACTATTTTTACTACCATTCTCATTATCAGTGTTTATGTAATTTGGTTTATTTAGACGGCTTCGATCGCGAAACGTTAGTAGCTCGGTTTCCAGTCTCAATGACCACTATGATGCGGAAAGTCGCGAAGGTCTGCTAGACTCTTCTTGGAATTTTCTCGGTAAAATTGGATTACTGTACTTTTCCAGGCGTATCTCCATGTGTACTTATACGTCGATGAGCCACTTTCCGAACCAGAGCCGGTAGAGGTAGTAGTGCGGGAGCGACGGCTAAATGGAGAGGTAACCTAACCCAGACAGTTTTTTCGTCTAGGTTCTTGAAAAAGTTAATTAGTGCTACAGCTCACTAAGTGCCTTCAGGTTGGCGATGCAGTTGCGAAAAAAACGTTCGCCATTCAGAAAAGCGGGAAAGTGGTCGTGCCACTGAAAAGCTTCGACGTTGAGAGGTGAGCACGGGTGACGTCAAGGCATCAAAATGCGCACCGGAAATGTCATCAATTCTGTTGTTTGTCGGTTTTTCACCTCGCTAGAACCGTAGGTGGATTACGGCTGGCAGGGGGCCAACCAAATTATGCAACCCGTTTAGTCAGTGTCGCACCTATAAACAATGCCTTAATGACGATATTAGGCCGAAATGGGCTCCGAAGACGTCTTGAGAAAAATCGTACAGTAAAATAGGACGCTTCTTGGAGCAGAAGGGATGTGGAGGTCCTAGAGGAGCAGAATTTTCGCAGAAATATATAGTGCTGTTGCAAGTGACTTGTTTAATGTTCTGTTTATAGGTGGTGGCGATCGGAGCCTATTCTTGGCCTCTACGTTGTCGCCATGTTAAATGGCCAGAATATTGCCGTACATCCGCAGGAGGATCGTCATGCACGTCATGTAAGCAGTTTTTGATTTTCAGTGTTTCATCATGACCTCCTCTGCTTTGAATTTTTCTTTCTTGACATTATTCGAAGCGTTTTGCCCCTAATCATGACGTTTTCACCATGCAGTCATTTCTCGTCACTTTTGCCATTTGTGAAGAAATCCTCATCGTCAATTTTTCTGCGGATGTTGCCGATTTCACAAAAGCCGTTAACAACCTCTTCAATATTAAATTTCCTGCAGAATTTTATTGGAAAGACAGTGACAGGAATTTTTATTGCAAGTTCTTGCAGATCTCTGTGTTCATTTTATGTGTTTCTGCAAGCGTGCTCTGCTAATCCAACTTGCATTTCTAATCACTTCACAACCTCACTATTCGCACAACTTCAATTTGGCGCTAATGTAACATACTGGTAGTGCGCCAATCGATGCAACACCAGTTCTTGGTAGCGCTCTTTTGGTAGTGCGCCATCCGATGCAACACCAGCTTATGGTATTGCGCCACCCGATCAACGCCAGTTTTGGTAGTGCGCTACCCGGTACAACGCCAGTTTTGGTAGTGGGCCACCCGACACAACGTCAATTTTTGGTAGTGTAACAATCAAATGCAACGTCAATTTCGCTAGTGCACCACTCCTATGCAAGCTCAGCTGCCACTCCCGTAGTGTGTAAATTAATCAGTGATGAATTCGGATGTGCGTTACCCAACTTTAGCCACGAGGCCGCACTATTCGTTTATTAGTCGCATGAAAAGTCAAATAGCTGTGTAAAGCTGCTTAGTCAAATAGGTGTGTAAAATTTTTAAAATCTCCAAAGTTGAACCTTTAATCCGAGTCTAGCCTACCTTTACTCGCAAATGAAACATTAACAACCACCTCACAACCGCCTCTTAAAGAAACACCACCTCTCATAAGCCGCATTCAAGGGACTTTCCAACTTCAAGATTTTGACATAAAACAAAACGACTCCTCTCGGGGAGCAGGGGTTTTCTCATTTCCGTCGTCAAAAGTGACGTTGCTACTGGAATAGTATTCAGTACGCATTTACTTGCCTTATGGTATTTGTAGGCAATATCGAATAGAGCTATTAACTAAGTCACATAACTTCCTCATGCAATTTTTCTATACGTGTGCTCTGTATGTCTCAAGGTTCCAGAGTGAGGTTTCAGAGAGCATTCTTTTTTAAGGGGGTGGACGGGTAGGAACGTCACATCCCACTATCTGCCAAAACGTCAGGATCTAATACTTCTGGGCGTTACCCCTAATTAAGACTAAATTTCTAATAGAAGACCTTAAAACTAACTCACGAACTTTGGATCTTTAAGTGATGTGTAGCGAAATATATTTGAAAATTCACCGTGCGGCTCGGTTGACAGTTCTGTCGCGTGGGTGTGCAGCAAAGTTATTTTCTTCCTGGTCTATTTCTTCTACTGAGTGCATAGAAAATTTAATGAAAAGTTTGCAATTGCCATTAATGATGCAGGCCTATGCGTCGTGCAAACACCACCAAGATCCATTATTTGAGAATGTTTTGAACTGCTGAACTATATAACCTTGAGTGCAAGTTAAAAATAGCTTTTTCTGCGCTTTCTTCAAGATTTTGGTTTCGGTGTTCTGGTGAATTCAATCCGATGTAGCGTCGATTCTAATTTGGTGTCTAGACTGAAAATTTGATTTGTATCCTGCATCCTCGTTGTTGTTCGATGATCTTCCGCCGGTTCTCTTTAACTCCATAACGGAAATGAGGCCAGCTAGCTCACCATAGAACGCACGGATTTTTGCTGCGGAAATAAATTACGGAAATTTCCGCGATGACCTAGGAGATCTCAGAAGGACGTTTGCGCTTTGATGTTTGAACAAGGAATGTGTGTTCCTTTATCATGAACCATCTCGGCGCATCCGCCCAGCAGAGGGAAACTTGGTTTTCCGAGATATTTCTGCAGCCATGGCAAAAATAATTTCCGGAACTTCTTTTGCTATGTTCTACATAGTCAAGAGCAGCGTTCTTTTGCCGAGATAGAGCTACAAAGTTTAGATTTTTCTTTGTTTCCCACAGCGTAAGCCTTAAAAGAGAACAAGATTTTTCTCTCCTTCAGTAGGAGCTTATTGTCAAAATAAACCGGAGTAAAGTCGCAGAGCATTTGAACTTTCATTCACAGCCAAGCACACCATTTTAGTCCTTTTTTAGCTCCTCCCACTCTGTTTACCTCCGACCAGTTGGCTCAAATTGACCCATCAAGATGACGTCAACCCAGTATCCGAGACGTCGAAGTCACCGCTGGGATCTTACTTCCGCTTTCTTTGCGGTTTATGGGAGGATTTGTTACTGTAGCCTTTAATTCTCATTCAGTACTGTAATCAAGACTGATCTTCGCCAATGAATTAGGAAAACTGGTTATTAAGCCTTTCCAAGCGCATTATACGACGTCCACAAATTTAATGGCTCCTTAGATAGTGGATTTGCTGAAATCCTACTAATGAAACTGCTGCAGCTTTTGAGAGCCGGCTGACTCACCGAATATATTAAGGAATATTTGCTTTCCTCGAGATAAAAGGTGTATCTCAAGATTTCAGATTAGGAGAATCTCCAGGAGAGGAATAGCATCGCATGCTGTTCCTCTTTTGGGGAGTCTTCCAGCAATAAGCAGGTTACTCATACTCCCATCACCGGTGAACGAACCTTGAACGTTAAAAATGTTCTCTGCTTTCACTAAAGTAAAGGCGATAATCCTCAAAAATGTTTTAGAATCGCAAGAAGAAAATTCTTGGAATTTCTTAAACTCAGTTTCTTTCAGACGATGTTCATGTCAGTAACACTCGATTCCGATTCAATGTCGCGACGGAAGCGGAGTCCATCCGTATGTATGCCTGAAGATCAAGAACCTGGATGCTGTCTCTACGACCTTACTGTAAGTGCTCACAGTTCCTAACTACGCGTTCAAAAATGAAGGAATTGTTGCCTCGTTAGAACTATCATTTAATACGTGAGAAGGGAGTTTTAAAGCAACGATGATAAGCTCTTCCCATGAGCTAGAATACACTCTTAGCTGTGCCCCGTATCTTTTACCAGCTAAAGGATGCAGACTCGGATATTGAAAGGTGGACCTGTATGTAGTCCATTTGTGAGCCATAAAAGTACCCGTCAATATTTCATTTCATTTCAGTCATACACTCGTAGTGTGCCATAAAAAAGGAAAAAAGACAAAGCGAGCAACAAAAAAAATAGAACAGTAAGCCTAGCTCCCTTCCTTACAAGTTCCGCAGCAATTATCATTCAGTCCTTTGCGTTAACGAAGAACCTTTCATATACCCTATACTTACTAGCAAAACTCAAACCGTATGTAGAACAATGCCATGTATGTCTAGAAAGTCAACGAATTTGGCTACGGCTATAAGGGGAGCAGAAACTTGGATGAGAACTGCACAGTTAAAGGTAGAGTCATAGAAGTGCACAGGTTCCTTTACCCATAGCAGCAATCAAGCTGAGATAGGCAGAGGATGTGCATTAGAAATATTCATAAGAGAATGGGGTCTGAATAACTAACAGTCAAAAATAGGTCTCGATTGGGCAGCAAACAAGAACGGAATCAGTGAGCATATAAACCAGGGTTCGTGTAGGCGAATATAGGAGAGAGTGATAGAAGCTGAAAAGCGAGTAAGGGAGGCACACAACTATAAGATCAAGGTCACGCAACAATGACACACAAGACATACATTACAATGATCCAAAAAGGATGTCCGTTTGTTTCTTGAAGGCTTCACGAACTACCTCTATAACACCAGACACTCTTAAATGGCGAATTGACTTGGTGTCACGGTTATCGAACTAACCCCTGTCATCACACTATTATACCGGTAAGCAGTCTAAAATTTTGTGGATGGTTAGCCATTTCCAAATGTACTTGCGTCGCAAGAGGTGGCACCGGTGGCATTATGGGACGAAAGGTATGCGTAAACTTCCGGCAGACCATATGTAAAACCAGTGGCGACGATGGGGTGGAATGGTCGGAAATGCAGCAAAATTACGGTTGCCGTCATCGAATTTCACATCTATAGCTCACTGGTATTATGCGGAATTGTTACTCTTGTTTCGGGATCGTAAGCTTTCAGAATTCTTCTGCAAGGATTAATTTACGACTCTGAAGCGCAAAGGCTTTATTATGAGGCCGGTCTCATCACCACAAAGTTGTGTTGTTAAACATGCGGAGCACTATAGTTGCCATTTCTGTAACTTCTACGCGATTTTTTTGCACATATGGGCGAAACCAGTGCCGCAAAAGCGCAGTATAGAGGGCGATGTGCCACTCTGGTATGATTCATGTGTTTGTTACGTAGCTAAAGGTTATCTGAAAAGTACTCATGTATATTTCGGGGAATTCCCAGGAATGGCATGTATTGAAGGGACATCTGTGCTCAGTAATTCCAGATCTATATCTAGTATTCTGTGAAAATCTTCACGATTATTATTCTCACAGTAAGGGGTTTAGGATGTCATTAAAGAATCGCAGAGGGTAAGTGACAAGCGGAGAATTCATTCCTATTCAGTGAGACTCTGAGTTCATTATTGATCTGGCTTCCTCATTAATGGTAGAATCTTCTGCTATAAAGCTGCTGTAGGAGATGCAAGAAGGAGGGCTGCATAGGAGGGATGAAACTGAAGATTGTAGAGGTTAGAGGGTCGATAGCGGTTCCTGAATAGGTAGAAGTTAGCTTTATTTTCATTTATTCATTTAGATATCCACATTTAAGATGTTTCTATCATTTCACGAAACTAAAACCAGCACAGATTATAATGAAAACAGGGAAGAACCAAGAGGAATGTTTTAAGCACAACCTAATGTAGAACAGGGCTTTACAAGAGAATACAGAACATTTTGTCCAAGGAGAATTCTTTACTTTTTATACGCTAGCCATAATGTCTTTGAAATATTCACACAGCTGCCTACGATCTTTGAAAGTGTTACATATTTCAAGAGCTTCTTTAAGCTAAACAGTGCCGTAGGCGTTAAGCCAGAGGAAGGTCACAGAACGAGCTATAGTCATTAGCAAATGAGAATGATTAGCAAAGTGTAAGCCGTACACATATCTCTCCACGTACATCAATAAACCTACAGAATTTATCAATAGAAAATACTATGGCTTTTGATGCAATTCTTCTCTAAAAATAGAAATCACACATCATCTACAAAAATATATTTGCATTTGTATTCAGCAAACTGCATAAATTTAGTCCAAGAAGCCACTGTGCAAGTAATTTACTCCGCTGACCATTGACCATTAAGGAATTGCTTTTGTGCTATCCTCTATGAATTGCGAATTGCTTGACTATCGTATGTGCCTGCGTAGACGCATGATATTAAGCGATTATGCCTGAAATCTTTAAATTTTTTTTCCATTTTTCTGTGTTGCAGAGCCAGATTCAACTTCAGTACAGAAAGAAAAGCCTTGCATTTTTCCATAAGTGTCACCCCTCCCCCTTCATCCCCTACTTCCACTAGACGATGAGAATGACGAGAATAATTACGCCAGTTAAAAGCATACATCACGCATCTGCATATGCAGAAAGATTGCAGAGGCAGTGACGTTATTCAGAAAGGCTTAAATCGGTTTACTGGGAGGCATCTTCGTCATGGAATATCCTAAATATGCCTCATGCTTAGTCTCCAAGAAGTGATCTCTGAGCATATCTTTGAAATTCCGAACTATTGGCTAATACCACATGTTTTTGAAGCGTTTAAGTAACTTGTATTCTATAGATTATGAGAGCTTTTCAGGTGGACTTCCAACAGATGGGCTGGAAATTTATCATTGCTCCGCACAAATATAACGCGTATATGTGCAGGGGAGATTGTACATTAAATCATGCTCATGTGAGTTCTTCTAGACCTTTTAAGAATTTTTCATTAAGGACTAAATATGCTTTCAGGTTGCTCGAGCCGGACACACGAAAGTGGCAAAGACGGGTATTATTACGCGGCAAGAGGCAACCGGAAACCAAGGGATGTGCTGTCATCCAGCAGAGTACGTAATTAAACTCTCTACTCGTAGTCTCTTAAGCAGTATTTGACCCGATCTATTCGCAAGCTGTTGGCGACCAAATACATGCATATGTGGGTGACGTAGTTGCCGCTATTCCTGTTGTCTCCCTGGAAGTAAAGAAAGCCCATTTGACGATGTATGGTCTTAGCATGATATCATTGGGATGCTATCTCTCACCTGTGTTATGGCGCTGGGGGAAGCCTAGCTTGAGTTTTCTTTTATTTCACTAAAATGGCAAAGGGTTTGCTTTAAAGTAGACAGTTGGAAATGTGTTGAAACGAATGACCTTAGTTTTAAAAAAACTTTGAAAATCAGCAAAAACTGAAACCATGTGCTGTTTTTACCTTGAAGCAGTTATGTGACATATTCCGCATCCGAAAGTCAATGAGTACACCAAAATAGAATAGCTTATCAGAATTCCTTATATTTCGAAAGTTTCATCTGTTATGAGCTTGAGCGGAGTCTCTGACAAATCTGTGATATGGACGAGATTATTGAGGTCGACGCCAGCATTCCTAAGAGGATTTCGTCATACGCTCAGAAGGAAGCTTCTTCTAAAGTGCTATAATAAGCAGCAGACATCGAGAAAAATACGGCACTTTAATCATGAATAGTAGCAATAGGGTCGTTAACGGTAGTTATACAACATATGGTCTTGTGACGTGAAAGGTTTGATTCGACGCGTATTGTCAACACTAGAATTCCAGTAACCTTCTACTGCATAATCTTCGGGTAGCTGCAGCTATATATAATGATATAGCTGTGAGCAAGGCGGTAGTGGTTCATGTTACGGTCTCCACGGTCGGTTGTGGGGTAAACGCAACTGCACGAAGCATAGAGAATGCGGAGGCAGGGGAGAAGGGACTACCGGACGTTTCTGACGGTCCGCAAAACTGCATACTGGAAATGTCTCGGGATAGGTGGCGCTTTAACCAAGCATTTTCGTAGCAGGCTATCCTTATGCGGTGAGCTATTAAGATACCAAAGCGATTACGACGTGAGGTTGTTCAAGGTTGCTTTCAAAACCGCGACCCGAGAAAAGGGGCTAGCAGGAAACGGGGGCAGCAAGGGGTCTGGGAGCGAGTACAGTGCATAGACTATCCCGTTAGCCTTACTGTAGAGCACAGATCAGCAGGCGCTTCTCTGTGTTTTAAGTTTATGTCAACCTACCCTGATGGCCAAACCTCTATACCGCTCAGAAAAGTGCTGCTCTTATCCGATTTTCCGTAAAACACTGCACTTATTCCGATCTAAATAAATTAACTCAAAAATAATAGCATATTTACAACCATGTATATCCTACTAACAAGTTTTCCCATGCGGAAACAACACTAAGATCTGGAAGGAGCCTATAGCTTGGCTTTTCCATGGTTTTTGGGCATGGGTGCACGATGAAACTTGGGAGAAACAGCTTTGTATGGGTTTCTTGGGGTCGTATGCATACCGTCCTTAAAAAGCAGTCTGCGGGAGAGAAGAACGACACGGGCGGTTCCTCGCACAGGATTTCAGAGATGTCAAGATCCAGTCCCCCCCCCTCACCCCCCGCAAAGCGATTCTTTCTCCTACTGCGAACTAGGGGATGGTGTGCTGTAGCTCCCCCTCGCGGGAATATATGCATACGGCCCCTGATGTGCATTTTATCTCCGACCAGAAACGATGCGCTTCTGGAAGACTGACCATTTGAGGTGTTAGTGCACTTACAGTGTCTTGGTATTTAACCTATAAATTACTCGAAAAACATGAAAATCACAGTTCTTCCATATTTCCGTGAAGAATAGAGTACACTTTACGCAATCATGCATGCCTTAAAGATTTATGGAATACGGTGCCTAAAAATACTCTCCTACGCTAGAACAGCGGAAATAAGACGATACATCATCAATTTTGTCGCTGAATTTGAATTAAGGTAAATGTCAAATGCTAGAATCTCACGCTTTGGCCTTTCTGATGGCATATCCAATCTGTGAGCCATTTCCGAGTAAAACACTCTGATCTTTGCTGCGGCTTTTCTGCATTCGGGGAGAGCGTCTTTAAAGCATGTTTTTTAAAAGCACCATCTAAGTTAAGCTACAAGAAGTAGTCATTGAGGAGGCGTACGAACTATGCCGAACAGCAGTATACAACCGGCTGCTACTTCTGCACTCTAATGCAATTATGTTTTGCACATTCTGCAAGCGTAGCTGTTCTTTTAAATTTGATTATCTGCAAATGTCTTGCAACAACTTGCACAACGAAGGACACCTCCTAAAAACAGATGGGTGCCATTTTGTCCCCAACAAAATTTGTTTATGGCTCTGTGCGCTCAAATTAAACTGCACTTTCGAATATCATTAATTGTACTCAATGTTATTGCTATCTAAGATTTTTTATGACATTTTATGCCGAAAATGCGTGCGCAAAATTGGGATTACCGCTAGTTAATGGATGCATTCTAGGGCAACTAAAAATGAGGACAGTATAACATTAAAATGGTAGTTGTTGCGCCTGAAAACGTTTTTAGTTATTGGTCGGGTTACGTCGGGTTACACAAGTTTTCTATGCTATCTACTTCTTTTCATTACGCCATTATGTGCGTTATTGGATCAAAATAAATCATCCCATTAAATATATGGGAGCTTACAGGAGGATCTAGGCGTCACCTAGCTGCATATTATGAATGAGAAAACTTCTGATCCTGTATTTAGATCTGGCAGATTTATGCCTTTCCACTCTACAGACGAACCCGAAAAAAAAGTTGCCTTCGCTTATGCAAAAGCAAATTTTCAAGGTTTCTCTGGTTCAGCCGGAAAAGGTTCTTCATGATGCAGCTATTTTTGGAAGCTCGCAGTTTGACAGTGATCCAGGAACAAACGGCTGCTTAGCCGCTTCCCGTTCCAGCGCGTTCATGGATACGGCCACAGATTAGAGATGTTATGAAGTAAAACTCATGTTAGGACATCTTGGGTTAATTCTGTCCAGGATTTGCTGATAAAGCTATAGAAAGGCTGTTTGACCAGGCATTAGTCTCATGCAAGGGTATCAAGCGAATCCGAAGAATGTTGTCCTCACAGATGCAAAAAGAATTTTCCAATGCTTGGCCCTTCAAAGCGCCTTTTTTGCAAAGTTCAGCTGCGGATATTTATACATGGACGGTAAATATGGTGCTTTTTAAACATTACTCTCGTCCAGAAAGACAGGATCTTATTTTTCGATGACGTCTTAGACATCCTATTTGAAGTATGATGTCATACTAGCCATCCACCCCCTCTCTTCTCCTATTTTTTTCTTCGTTTCCAACACTTCAACCTTTCTCTACCATTACCCTAGCTAAAAGGTGTTTTTGTGTGCCGTATAACCTCATCCACTTCAGAAAATGTGGTTCTTGAAGCACGATAAATAAAAGGTTTCTGGTTTTGGTTATTGCGACTGATTCGCGTGGCACTAATTCCGCATAAATAAATATAGTACTACTCTTAATGAATATTTTTGTCTGGGTACCAATTTGTGCACACTTAGCGATGGACCGCAAATCGTGAAACAAGGAATATAAACACAAGTGCGAAACCATAGACCATTTCCAACATGTTTTTTCTTTTGATGCTGGATAATAAAATGGCAACTGAGGATGAGGTCTAAGATTTTTCCACACCATGAATTTTTAAATTTTTGTCTGTTTTTCGAGGTATCATCATACTGTTTATATTTCATGACGGATTCGAAATCGTGCTCGCTTAACGCCTGCAAATCTTTACGCGCACACTTTTTTTCATGGAGATTGGGCCTTCGCAAGCTATGTCGCATATGCCAAAACATTTCAGTAAACGAGTTTTCCCTCACTCTAATATGCTATCAAGGGACTATCTATGATTCTGGGAAAGTTTTTGAAAAGAAAGCATCGTTTTGTTCATTTATATTCGTTTGCTCGTTTATTTACCGTGTTTTACGACGCGCAAGCATTAAAGGATAATAACGAGCTGCCATCTCATACGACCGAAATTTCTTCCTTGTTTTGAGTTCCTGGTTTTCGCTATATTACTGCACATCTCTACCGCTAAGCCAACGTCGCGTCCACACGCGCGATCGTTGCAGTAGTGGTGGTGGACTGCTTCTCCGAACGAACAGAAGGTAAAATGAATTCAGGAGCCATCAATATTCAATGACACATGCTGTAACCTCCTTCTTTTACGTTGAATAGGTCATACTCCCCCTTAGGAGCTGCAAGTTCAAGGTGTACAAATGGAAAATTTGAAGAAAATATAAAGAATGATCAAAGAAGAAATGGCTGGTATCTTCGGCCATGCTTTGCGCATGGCTATAGCGTCTTGGCGCGAACGCTCGTCGGGATGAGAAATCTCATCCGGGAAAACGCTTTAATAGAACAACATACCTTTGGTAATGGTTGTTGTAATCTCAGTTCATTTCGGTACCTTTGCACGTATGCACAGTACCGAAATGAACTAAGATTGTTATTTAAAATTCTCCTATAAATGTTTAAAATGAGTTTCTAAGACGCATGCCCCCGTTATTTCAAAAACCAATTATTCTTTGTGTAAATATCATCTTCGATTTTTCAGATATGACGCTGTTCGAATGATCTACATGAATGCCGATAATCAAGTGACGATGGCGCGAGTTCCGGGCATGATTGCCCGCAAATGTTCGTGCTCTTGATTCTTTCCGATTCACTTTCGTGTGCAATGTACCCGGTCCACATACGGTCTCTGGTGATCTCAAATTTTTTTTCTGAAGAATCGCCTTTTTCTTTGATGTGTTAATGCAAATAATAACGTCGTTGTTTTCCCTTTTACCTCGGGGTGAAAATTATACACATCGTACATAGTGACTTTTCCTAGAGTTTATAGTGCAGTTCTTTCTTCTCCCTTTCGAAGCGTTATTATATGTCGTATGCAGTTTCTGCCTTTTTCTGATTGATGCCATGTCCTTTTGAGTTTCGTGCATTGACGAGTGCGTCAATGCTAATTCCGTGATATTGAAACTTTTTTCGCTATAGATCCGATTACAGTTATTTGTATCTGAGTTTGATTATTGCATCTTTGTGGAAGCTATGCTTCTGCAGATTTGCTACAGCTTTTCATGAATCTCAACGTGCACCACCATTCGCGCGCTTTTCCAGAAATAAATCATTCCAATGCCATCACACAGCGTGTATATATTCCTATCTAACAGGTTCTGATTTTAGAACAGGTAACGTGTTGCATTAGCATAAGTGAAACCTGAGCTAATAAACCGAAATGTATCGCCGAAGATGAAGCTGCAGACACATCTATAGATTGGAAAATGGATGTCACCGCTTTTCAAAGGAACGCTTATGCAGTTTAATCTGGTATTTCCTTGCATGTCATCCTTGCGCAGAGGTCATGCTGGTCTTCTCTGTATTGTTCTAATTTTAGTATATGTTCGGAATGAGCCAATAATAATTAAAGCTTCTACGCCTGTTTGCAGACCAATTATTATTACTTATCCAGTTTTTCTTTTAGGCTTGGAGAACGGCTAATGTACTGGCCGATAGGTTTCTTAGCAGAAAGAACTCCATAACCGGTCGATCTTCTTCGCATTTATTCAATGGACTAGTCCATAGTAGTTTCAGGGTTTACCACTTGCTAGTAAGGTTAATAGAGTCTTGCATGAAAGTGGCGTTTTTAAACAAATCAGAGTAGAATAATGGTTGGAGAATAATGAGTCGAGGTGGCAATCTAGCGGAATTTTTGAGTAACTGTAGAGTATCTGCATTTAGGCAAATGTCTGCTAAGAAGACGTAGTCGACAAGGAGTAGCTAGGTATGTGTTGTAGTTGTTACAAAGCAAAGGAGGAGGATGAATAACGAACACTGGAACGACCTATGTATGCATAATAACACAATTTTTAGCAGGAAACCACTTTTACAAATAGTTACATCAACGTTAATCTCGCCTTATGATATATAATGCAGATAATCTCGTTGCGTAGAATGCAGCTAGCGCTGTTAGGCAGAAATACGAATTCTAGTTCGGTGCTATTATCATCCGACCATTTTTCTTCCTGGAACGGTTGGTGTTAGTACATTAAATCCGTCTCGATTAGAAAAAATACGGACTGCAGAAAATCATAGCTACCCCCACCGGGGCTGTTACATGTCTTGGGAAAGAAATAAGACGGAGAAGGGCAGTGTTAAGCCACATTTGCACACCGTACTAGAAGCGATGCGTCGAGATAATAATAAAGGCTATAGTTTTCCAAAACTCATTCGTGTCTAAATAAACTTTTATCACCCTTTACCACTTCATACTGAGCTTCTGTTAGTTGTTCGTCACGTAGATAATTTGATGAACCTTAAGTTGGCTCATTTTATGGCTCGCCAATGCAACTTGTTAGAGGCATCTTGAGCTGGCAACTATGAATGACCACCCTGAGCTCAATCTTCGGCAGTGAAATCGCTTATCTTAGTTTATCTCGCAAATAACGCAAGGAAGACGAAGATATGAAAGAATACGAAGTTCACAAGAAATACAAAACTAAGACAGACAGGTACTGGACTTGCCAATGTCAAGAGGAGAAAACTACGAAATTTAAGCTCAAAATTACTCGCAGGACGAAAATGGGACTGTGTTCGCGAAGAAATTTTTCCAGAGGGGGGGAGGGGGGGGCCAGACCGAAAGTGGGCGGGGCTGGGGGTGGGGCCAAAGAAAAATCGATTCTAAAATTTTTTAAAAATTAAAAAAATAAAAATCGATATTTTTAATCAATAATAAAAACCTATATTTAAAAACTTCGTCCTCTTTTCAATTTTTTCTCTGGCCTCTGGGAAAGCTTTATGATTAAAGCTTTACTTGGGAACCTTTTAACTTCAGCCTAAGGTAACATTCTAAGGGTTTATCATGTAAAATTGACCATATTTTCACAGCCAGCAGACCAAGTCATCTCACTGCAGAGATATTAAGACAAAATTAGGATTTTGTACCATCAACGTACATCCACCACCTTGAAAAAAGAAGTTACAAGGTAAAACGACAATTTTCACGGTGACCGCATCGAATACCCTCTCCTTCCTCCCGTCTCCCCCCCCCCCTTCCATGACTCGTTTCTCCGAAAGTACGAAAAAAAAACATGGAAAGCAAAAAAAAACTTTAAAAACATGATGAAATCTTTAAAAATTGCGAAGTAAAGATGTTCCCGAATTTTCTCTGGAAATGCGAAGAGAAGAATGGTGGTAATACAATGAGGAAGGAGATGATCGATACAAAGAAGTTTTGAAAAGAAATAACCAGAGAAATCAATGCAAATTCAAAAATAAAGAAAAAAATGAAGGAAGTGGTACATTACTATGAAGTTAAAATTTTTCAGCGACAAAAGAACGAGGAGACGAAATAACAATAAGTTCAAATGAGAATTAATCACGAACTTGTGATTACTACTCATCAGATCGTTGAGTACACCTGATGCCGAGAATCACGTGTCTGGGAATTTCTCACCACTTGACATCAGAGTTCAGCACTCACCACCGGTCTCAAAGCACCTTCTCGAATGAGCAATCGATTCGCACACCTCGTCAACAGACAAATCAAAGAAAACGCAAGCAACGAGGAAATGGGTCGGAAATTCAATTATGAGCAAAAATGAGAGAGCAGAGGGAAAAAGTAGGTTCAAGAATGAATGAAATCATGGGGAAACTAGCTCGAAACCGAAATTTCAGAGCCAAAACCACGTCTCTAAGCAGTAACACGGAAAATCATTGCGTGAAAGTGAGAAAGACTAGCGAAAGGCGGCACCACTTAAGAACAAGAAACCTCTAATCCAGGGGAGAAAAGCAGAGGGTGGAGCACTTAACGCCAGCACCCTCGCCGAAAATCGCATTACTTTTTCAAGCGGAAAGGTTATCTAAAGCCGCTCAACACCAAGTGAAACCTCAGGAATGACAAAAGCTTTGGAAAAGAGTCCATTTCGATGTCTACGCCAATCCAACCTATGTGCAAATACGAAGGTGAGCAAAATAAAGGAAATTTCTTGAAGAAATCCCGCG
>KN549784.1:38479-54097 GCA_000797555.1 Oesophagostomum dentatum | reverse complement strand
AGCAGCCGGCCCTACATCGGAACGATAAGTGTAAACTGCCGTCGTCACCGAGCTCCGATGATGATGACGACGATGACGACGATCGATACGTACTCAACACAGCCCGTCGTCGTCGTCCATCGTTGGACTGTAAAAGGTCCTATAGGGGCAAAACCGGCAGTTCGACAAGCGGGTATACTGATAGCCCATGCTCAACCGGTATGCCAAGGAGTAGCGTATATTTCCAAAGAACATATTATGAGATGAAATGTAAATAAGACAGAGAACACCTAGTTTTTGCAATTTCAATCTAAGTTAGTTGCATGAATTTCACCGTCCATACATACAGAAGCCACATAAATATTTTTAAAAAATCATCGTTAAACGCAATGATAGGAGAAGAGATACTGCTGAACTGGGTAGCTAGAATAGTTTGTTTTTCATAGCGTCCACTGTGTTCAGGGCGCAGCTAGTGTTGGAAAAAATCCAACAGGACTTAGTAGCTTTCACGGAAAAAGTGTGCACTTAGTAGTCTGGTCCGTGAAGTGGCCAAATTTTTCACTAGTATTTTTCATACTGCAAGGACGTTTTAGAGAGAAGAAGATGCGCCAGAACGGAACAGAAGATGGCATAAAGTTTCAGTTTCAACCTGTTAACTTAGCCGACGCTCTGTAGTAGTTGTCGCGCTCCAATACAAAAACACGTCCTTTTCTTTCTTTAATGAATATTTATCTTCACAATTTATGGTATAGATGCATTATTTCTCCTACTTTAGACCACAGAAAAGACAATCTTCGTTTTAGCTTCTGCGTCTCCATATTAGAAAAAGAAGCACTCTGTTGGATAAAACCCGAAAATTTTCCAACGCGCACCCAGCTGGGAGCGTCTTTTTCAAAAATGAAGGCGGAGAAACTAAAACGAAGGATACAACATTGCAAGGTTCATCTTGGGGTACTACTGCGTCTTGCACATACTACAGCTCCGCAAATCACCTCCTCTATTTCTTAAAATATTCGATAAAATTTTAAGTGGCGGACCCATTTCAAGGCGCATGAACTCCCCATGAACTCGTTTGAACATGCATAATTAGCCTTTGCCTGTTCAAACACGTCAGGACTGTTGACGTATTAGTGACTGGGTCTAGGAGACTTCGTAGTCGACGTCTAATTCTGAGGGGGACTTAGTTCCTGAGAATGGATTTTTCCAGCTACTGCTGCGCCCTGACTGTGTTCCACTTTCATTTATCGATGTTCATCTATCATTCATAGAATTGCTACTCGTTCCAATATGCTAAATACAGAACTGATGTGTAAAGAAGGTTTTACTTAGCTTTTTACGGAAAATACTTGAGTTAGAGCAACTTACCACATTGTTCGGTAACAGACGAAACCGTCTTGCTGTTCTACTAAAATGGCGTTAAACCATAGACTGCCACGACGTTTGCTTTGAATTGGGTAGTGTAAGAGGAAACTAGGCACACGAGCAAAAGAGGGACCAGAGTTTTTCTGCTGTTTCATAACTATAGGACACCCTTAGCAGAAAATAATTCTTACATAAAAGCAAACTAATGTGTACACTTTATAAATAGGTAAAGAGGAGAGCATTGCTGATTTACTGGCTATTTCGCCGTTTATTCAGATAAACCGTGGGAGCCTTACTGAGATTTTTGCATGGAAATCCATAGACTCTTAAAGAAGACCATTATTTCGCTCTGGAAATTCCCGAAATTTTGCTACCAAGATTTACGTGCATGATAATTCGACACCGCCTGTTACTCTACAGTCCGTGGGTGTCCTACAGGCACCCTGCAACAAGCAGATGTTGGGATCATGCAGAAGTTCAGGAGTACTTTTCAGGATGAAGTTGGTTTTCTTTCTGATGAATTTTGCTGTTGTCATTGTTTACTAAGGCTTGTCTAATAATATTTCAGTGTTCACGCATAATTTCAATATGCCTCATGAGGTTGACGACCTCCTGAAAATTTTCCCAAGTAAAAGTGGTCCGCGCAAAAGGGCAGCTCTACTAAAGTTAGACTTGGGATTCATGACTAAAGCGGTTTTCAGAGTGTCGCGGGCGCGAAAATCGCAATGGTTAAGCATAGGCCGCGGCGCCGCTGTAACGAAAGCGCAGCAAGCCTCGATCAGCCTGCCGCGCTTTCTTACATTTTTCGCGACTGCGAGCGTATTTTGAGGCGGGGCGACGCCGCCGCGGGTCCTGCGGCAAAAATAATTGGGGGAAAATTTTACCGCAGCGGCAAAGTGACAACGCGTCAAGCAGCAACCTTCGACTCCGCCCCACACTTACCGCTGTGCCGCTGACGCTTGCCGCTGCGGCGCTCTGAAATAGCCTTAAAGGCAGTGTACCACGAAATCTGAGTTTCTGCACGTTTGGTACCAATGGACGCCTCTTGGTCTCTTTTATCCATTCCAGAAGTTTCAGCGAAAAGCTCTCAGCCGTTTTCGAGGAAAATTGCGGAACAGCGTCTTGTTTTAGAGCTGATGTACGAGTTAATGTACCGGGATGATGTGTCAAGGCAGAACGAGTGAATGGTTATTGGCTCAGTAGATCTGTTTTGACATGTTTTTGTTCAGCTTCGCTCGTACATTAGCTTCAATAACGAGGCGCTGTGCCGTGGTTTTTCCCGAAAACGGCTGGTAATTTTTTCTTGAAACTTCTGCAATGGATAGAAGGGACTAAGAGACGTCGACTGGTATCAAATGTGCAGAAACTTAGATTTCGTGGTACACTGCCTTTAAGGTAAAAGAACATCACCATCTACTGGAACGTGAATATTTTGGTCTAGAAAGGCTAAATAGCGAACGCGAAGCGAATGACAAAGTTTAGCGAATGTTTACCAAATGACAGTTCGTAGTGGCGAATCCGTGTTGTTTAAACTGAAACTTCCGCTGTAAAAATTACTATGTTTAGGCTTCCTCGACCAGACTCTTGCATGTAGAGGTAGAGTAGTCACCCATTTAACAGCTTCGCAAATCTGTCGAACTTACTGAAGCAAGAGATTTCTACAGAAACGAGGCTAATTTCGCCTTGAGAAGCCTCCATGTGCCTCCGTGTATTCCCAATGGCTGCTTGTTGCAGGATGCCTGTAGTAAACGAAGGACACTCAAGTACTGTAGAGTAACACGCGGTGTCGATTTCTCATGAACGTAAATCTTGGTAGCAAATCTGGGTTTTCCGGGGCGGAAATAATGGTCTTTTTTAAGACTCTATGGATTCCCATGCGAAAATTTCAGTAGGACTCCACGGCTTATAAGAATAAACAGCAAAACTGCCAGTGAATCAGCAGTACTCCTTATTTGTGAAGCGCACTCCCTGTCGAGTTTGCTTTTACTGTAAAAATATTTTCTGTAGGGTGTCCTATAGTTATGAAACAGCAGAAAAAACTTCCAAAAAATCGTAAAATTCATGGGGCGTGAGCTCACAGAGTTACGAAATAGTCAGACTCTGCGGCGAAAAACTGGGGGTACCCTATAGTTATGAAACATACTATATCATCCCCAACACATTAAAAGAACTTCGTAATAAGTGTTACTATTTTCGGCAATTTTTGACGGATTTGACACAATATTTGAGAAATTGGTAAAACTGCCCGCGCAATTTTCAGGAATTTCAAGCCGCCAGTTTTTTCGTGTTAATTTACGCTGATTTTTAAACGTGGTCACATTTCTCACACCGTCTTCAATCATTCATACTAAAACTAGGACAAACGAAATGAGAAATTTTGAGATAAATCCAGAAAAAAATTGCTAAACATTTGTCCGCCGCTATAAATAATATTGATATGGGAAAGTAAAGTTTTTTAATATCCGCATTATCGAAACAGTGGGTGCACAACTTCCTATGCATAATTCCAACTTCAATTCGCAAGAACTGGATAGCGGAATAAAGTGAAGTCCTTCCTTCTTAGTCAAAAAGCAGCCATGGGGCATCCAGGCTACTCCAAGCAAATCTATAGTAGGGACAGCTAGAACAGTTACGCCATTTGTCCGTCTCCCCTTTTTGTGAAGCAGCTACTTGAATAGGATTTCTACTCGGCACCCATAGCCTGTTAGAGAAGCTCAAAATGTTGTAGTGATTTTCCCATTGCTCACTGCCCCTTTTCCAAGAAATTTTGGCATAAGTGGTATCTTTAAAGATATGCGGAAACAACATGAATTTATCTGTATATCACAATGTGTAACTAAGATCTCGGCATTGATTTATTCGAAGAGAGAAAACTGATGTCAAGATGAATCTTTCACAAGACAAACTTAAATTTATGGAAGGAACACGGTAGTGCAACGCCCGTTTTTTTTCTGCAGTATAAATTAGCTTTCTCTCAGTCGCTATGAGTCAGTACAATCCTGTGCTGTAAACCCACTCTGATATCCTGCATTATTACTGCCCTTTCAAGTAGCCCTGAGGTATAGTTCAGCAGTCTGTACATGTACAAAAGTAAGACTGCCTAAATCAAGTGGAAATATTCGCTAACTTAAGCTTCGATTTTTCTTAAAGTTTGCGTTTGTATGCAGCAAGATTGATGCTATCTCTCATGCAAACCAATTACTTATGGGTTGGTACACTTATCGCAAGCTCATCATATTTCAGACTCCCATTATAGCGCAGAGTAGAGCACCCAGTACGATTACCTCTTTTTTCAGACGCCTTAAAGAATCTTTACACTTTCCATGCCGGCACCATATTTGATTCATGAGAAGAGCCATATTTCTCGCCACGGGAATATCCCACATACCATGGTGGCGCATACTCCTTCCCAAGGTCACTGCGCCCTGCTGGATAACCGCCAGACAATCATGCGCTGAAGCAGGTAACTAGAGGCTATCATGCAAGCAGATGCTCATTCTACCGTTTCACAAAAATGGGTAATGAACGGAGGCTAGATTAATCCCAGTACAATTCGCAGTTGTACGCTGTAAGTGTATTGGCAAAAGATACTGAAGATGCACAGGAATGGCGGACCCGTGCATTAATGGTGTTGAACACATGCCTCGGTTTCCTCGT
This sequence comes from Oesophagostomum dentatum, assembly GCA_000797555.1. NCBI lineage: Eukaryota > Metazoa > Nematoda > Chromadorea > Rhabditida > Strongylidae > Oesophagostomum > Oesophagostomum dentatum. The sequence continues at coordinate 49,099 of KN549784.1, read as the reverse complement.
TGTGTAGCCGTCTCGTTTTCGTCGTTCTTCGTTCATCATACATACGCTGAATGATGCTCTAACCTCCAACACTCTGCGCACCGAACCGGTATCTTACGGTTATTTGCTGTAGGAAGATATTATTGTTTACCTACCTTGCCGTTACGGTGTGGGACTCACTAATACCTAGATATTCCTGCATTTTTGTTTTACAGCACTGCTATACACCTCCTGTTCGCCGAGACATTGTCGTTGACGAGATATGAGCTAGCTGCGTAACTCCACCTAAAAAATGCCCGAACTCCATAGAGTTTAAAGAGTTGCATGCGCTATCGCCTCAGCTCATGTGCTCCGGGCCACCTCTTCTTCTATTCCGTTCCTCCACCCCATGCGTCTTTCAATATAGTGCGTTTTATAACTATAGGGCACTCCCAGTTTTTCGCTGTAGACTCTGATTTGACCTTTTCGGAGATTCTGAATATTTTATTTGTATTCTTCATGTAAAATTACCCTGGAAATCGTTTCAGAACTTTGCGAGCTCATGCCCATGAATATTACGATTTTTTGAATTTTTTTCTGTTCTCTCACTATAGGACACCTTTGGCATAAAATAATTTTTACAATTAAAGCAAATTCACCAGTGACTGCACTTCGTAAATAGGTAAAGAGTAGATTACTACTGATTTACTGGCAACCTTGCCATTTATTCTGGTGAGCCGTGGGAGTTTTACTGAGATTTTTGCATGAAAATCTACAGGCTCTTAAAGAAGACCGTTATTTCATTCTTCACTCTTCCGTCGTATCGAACAGTAGGGACTTCATTCTGCACATTCTGCACAGACGATCACCATTCGCAAGTAAACTGCTAAGACCACTACGGTCACTTCTGAACAGCAACCTGTCTCCATCGCCAATCAGAAGTCATCGTCACATAAGCCGGCACCGAACATGGATGAACTGTTGAGCCAACTTCAATCTATACTTGAAAAAAAAAGCGCCCGAAGCCATTCCTATACTTAATCGGCTGCTGGAGATTGATTATTCCTGATCCACGCAAGTTAGTAGAAAAAGAAAAAAGAAGTAGGTCAATTGTAATTACCGGAGTACAGGAAATAGAAGGCACCCCTCAGGATCGCCCGGTCCATACTGAAGAAGGTGTAGCGAAAATTTTAAACACCCTTGAGATGGAAGCTAGACCTTCGGAGGTATACAGGTTGGATGTGCCTGGGGAAGGTAAATGGCGCCTTATAAAGGGTGTGTTTCCTTCTGAACGATTTCTGTTCACAGCGATTCGAAATGCCCCCAAACCTTCGCTCAGTGGAAGGGTTTTTAAGGCACAGTCCCACCTCATAATCGCATTTGAGATAAAGATATGCCCAAGACAATAAGGACTAGACGATTCCAAAAATAGGCGTATTATCTGGCAAAGTTTTCGAAAACCTTTCTATTTCAGATCTTAATTGTCCGCTAAGTGTACGAATTTCCAGCAGAAAGGATAGGTGCTTATCAGCTAACATGTTACTGGACATGTCCATTCTTGTAAGAGATAAGCTAGAGAGCGTGGGATGTGAGAGTGCTCTAACTGTTCGCTTGTGCCAACATGGTGAACTTGACGGGATTCACGCTAGCATGTTAGCTACCTGTTTGGCGATACATTTGAAACTTGTCCGGATATGAGAAAGATGTGAGAAAACCCGCCCCTTTTTGAGTCTTTAACCTATCGAAAACAGGGTTTTCGATGGCTTTGGTACAAGAAGTTTGTACCGTTGTGGTCAGCTACTCCAGCCGAGTCTAGCTATATCAAAACCTCGGTAACGATTTCCAGGTGGGACTGTGCCTTTAACGTGTCTTTGTTAGACGCTCAATGACACGTGAAGAACGTGAACTTGACAAATCGCTCCGAAGAGAAGCTTATGAACGCAATACTAAGAAATTTAACGGACAGAAGGTCCATGTAGTATATAGGAATAAGGTAGTTAAAGCCTCGTATATACCAAGGTAAAAATTTCAAACTCAAAAAAAAACCGTAAAAGGCAAAGGTTCTCCGAACTTGTTCTGTTTACTCTTTGACTGTAGAAGTCTTGGAGACAAAATTGCTGTATTACATCATACTATTTCTTTAGTTAAACCACACATTGTTTTTATTACTGAGTCGTGGCTAAGTGAAAAGTTTTCCGATTCAGAAATCACGGGCGATCTACCTTATTCATTAATTCGCAAAGAATGCAAATCCAAAAAAGGAGGTGGAGTATGCACATTGGTTTACGATGGTCTTCTTTTCAAAAACATAATTTTTGACCAGAATTATGAAGAAGATTCTTGGGTTTGACGTGTACAACGATTTTGTGGTACAACAGTGCTTCATTCTTGTCTATCGTCCTCCCAATATAACAACTGCTGAGGATGACAGACTTCTTCAATTCATATCTGATCTTGCTTCTCGCTCACTGCATACCACTTTACTTGGCAACTTCAACCTCAATGATGTAGGTTGGCAATCCAAAACTTACTCTAACTCAGCGTCAAAGAAATACTTTGAGATGCTTGAATCATTTGATCTAAATCAGGGACGCTAGTAAATTGGGCGAAATCTGCTACAAATGGACAAGGGAAATTTTCGATTAATGCCGAGTTGATGCTAGCTATTCTCATCTAATTTGGATCTAATCAGTGTTTCCTATGATAAACCGCGTTTTCGAACAAAACGAATCAGAGAGGACTGGATCTGTGGCGGCACACATGCAAGACGCGCGCTCACCCACTGAGCCATCTGAACATTTATGGCACAGGCTCGCCTCTTTCGTTATTTCACCTTTACTGGTATATCATTCGAAAAAGAAGTTAGCAAGATTGGTTCGAATCCGTCGCAACGCTTTTGCCTGTGCCCTATTACTAACTATCATTAACTGGTAAATCAAATCCCCGCACAAAAGGCTGAATGCTCGCTAATCAACGCAAATACGGACTCGAACCTGCGACTGCCACCGCCGAAGGCAAGACGCTTGCCACTAAGCCAAACGTTAACAGATGAACCCGTACTAGTCAGGGATAACCACGCGAGCGAGGCAGATTCCAATGACGGCTTTCTTAGAAACTAATTACAAACAAGGAGCAAAATGTCCTCCGGAGGACATTCTCCCCGCCATTACGAGAATATCGACGTGAGCAAGACGTGAGTATCATTCTTAAGATTAAAGCTGGCGATTAGTTCAAAATTTGATTTAAATTTTCTTTCTTCTTTTCAGAATCGTTTTCTCTGGTCCTAATTAGCATATTTGAAAAAAGTAGTTTTCATTGTTAAGTCCCAATTAACTTCCGATATCATTTTGTGGTTTGCTGCTCATTTCGGCCAAATTACTAGCATCCCAGATAGTTGACATACTAACCCATGGAACTAGAATCTATACTAGACATCATTCTAACTAATACCGACCACATTTTATGCTGCGATACTCTACCTTCACTTGGACAATCTGATCGTATCATTTTATCTTTCAGAATGCATTTTGATAAGGCTGTAGATACTTCTGATAAAGAGCGCGAATTTATGGCAGCAGATTTTTCTTCCATACCTACTGAATTATTCTCTATTGATTGGCTAGGCGTATTTTCCGGCTCCATCAATATTGATGACATTTATCTCCATTTTATCAGCATTCTTAAGGACGTGACTGATGAATACGTGCCTTTAAGGAAGCCCAAAAATCTGTTTCTGCAATATCCCATCCATATACAAAACCTATTCCAACAAAAGAAAAGACTATTTTTCGAACTAGATTCACCCTTGTTCTCAGAAAGTTATCGAGAAATTTGCAAGGAACTTAGTCGACACCTCAACAAATTTATGAGACAAAAACAAAAAATGTCTTTCAGGCAGAACTCAAAAACCTTATTTGCATTCATCAGGAAAAGAATTTCAATGAAAAAAATGCGCGTCAAGCCTGACTGGTTCTTCTGGGCACGAATGTTTTACTGCCTCTGAGAAGGCAAACGCGTTTTCGGAATTTTTCTCCTCTGTCTTCAATATGCCAGAATCTTTATGCCCTCTCCTAAAAATTAGAACATCACAAAGTCGCCCACTTCCCACTATTACGGTTGAAGAAGTACGCAAACATTTAAAAGCAGCTAATCCATCATTTTCGTACACGGCTGATGAAATACCTTCATTTTTTTATGGAAAACTAGCTGACACTCTCTGTCTACCTCTGACATACTATTCTAAATATTTCTATCTTGAGAACAGAAGTGCCTAGTTTATAGATCATTAGCGTACGCTATGCTGTAGGCTTTCAAGGAATGTATAACTATACTTCTTACTATAACTATACCATTGTATGTAAGGCACTCACGATGTTATTTCAAGCGGCTATTCTTTCTATTAAACTCTGTATGCAATACACTAACTCAAAAAATGAATCCACGAGCAATGTTTCTTCCTACATGTTGGTCTAAACGTCTCCAAGAAAATGAAAAGCTTCATGTCCTGACATTGAATTTCAACGACTTTCAGAAACAACTTTGTAAACAGTATCGTTTCCGACTTGTTCCTGTTTCGTTTCGTTCTGTTGTGTAGGGCATTTTCAGTGCATACAGTGCGTATCAAAACTATGCATCCACTCAAAATTCTATGATAGTATGACATAGGTAGTAGGTGGAGCTCATCTGTTGTGATAGTAGGATTCGGCGTGTGAAATACCTATAAAGGCCATATTTGCTTTTTCCTGAATTTTTAAATTTATTTTCATCGCTTTTTCTTTGTATCAAAACTATGCATCCGCTTATTGAAAAATCATCTTTTATAGAAGATTCTCAAACCGGTTGGCCGCAGAAGTTTATCAGTATTACTGCAGCAGTAAAAACGCTTGTTCCGGATTAGGTTGCAGGCAATCCAACACCGATGGCTACTTCAAAATCTGTAAATTGTGATTCTGAGTGCATGATCAAGGTCCGAGTTTTTTTTAAAATTAATTCTTGTCTAAGACCAAATTATGAAAGCTGGATGTTTTATGAGGGAATCGACTTAGTTGTTACACTTGGTCCACATTTTACTGTTCGCAGGCCGCTTTCTGCTAGTTTCACCATGACTTGAAAGCGCATAACCACATCCCAGCTTAGGGTTTCGGAGATTTTATGGATGGAAAGGGCCTCGCATTCTCCACTAACTAGGGCGTTTTTGTGTTCCTTCAGCCGTGCTTGGTTAGGCATTTTGAAAAATATGACCACAACTTAGCCGCACAGTGCGAACAGAACCGACGAATTTACGGTTAGTCTGCACTTGCGATCACACGTTTGGATTTTGTCCGCGAATTCTATTGTTAAATTCACAGAGGTTAGAAACTGAAGAGAATGGGTTGACTTCAACGAATTAACTAAATGGAGTGTCATTGACGCTTAACCGGTAAACTTCTTGCCTCTGATGTTTTCGATGCCCCACAATTTTCTCCGTTCCACATGTCTAAGTTGTGGTCATATCTTTCACAATGCCTGATTATGCGCGGCTGCAAGTGCACGAAAATGTACTTATGTGGCAGTCTGTGAGGAATGCGAGGCGCTTTCCATCCATAAAGTCTCCGAAACTCTAAGCTGGGATGTGGATGTGCGCTTTCAAGTCATGATGAAGCTAGCAGAAGGCGGCTCGCGAGCAGTAAACTGTGAACCAAGTGCAACAAGTAAGCCGATTCTTTCATAAAACACCCAGCTTTCGTAATTTGGTCTTGAACAAAAGTTAATGGAAAACTCGAACTTTGACAGTGCACTCAAAATCACAGTTTACAGATTTTGAAGTAGCCATCGGTGTTGGACTGCCCGCAAGCTAGTCTGGAACAGGCGTTTTTACTGCTGCGGTAGTACTGATAAACTTCTGCAGGCAAAAGGTTTGAGAATGTTCTATTAAAGATGATTTTTCAATAAGTAGATGCATAGTTTTGATACAAAGGAAGAGCGATAAAAATAAATTTAAAAATTCAGGAAGAAGCTGCCGAGTCAGAAACATGGCCTTTATAGGTATTTCACACGCCGAATCCAACTATCGCAACAGAGTGAGTGGATGCATAGCTTTGATACACACTGTATAAAGACAAAGATAAAGATTTCTGCTCTGGAAATCCCCGGATTTGCTGCCAAGATTCACCTCCATGACAATTCGATACCGTCTCTTATTCTACAGTACGTGAGTGTCCCTCATTCGAACAGGTATTCTGCAACAAGTAACTGTTGGGGTTATGTGGAAGCTCAGAATGATTTTTAGGAAGAAGTTGGTCTCCTTTCTGGTGTATTTTGTCTTTCTCTTTGTTTAATAAGACTTGTCTAATGATATCACAGTGTACACGCATAATTTCAACACGTTTCACGAAGTTGACTTCCTCCTGAAAATTTCCCCCAAGTGGAACTGATCCGCGTAAAAAGGCGGCTTTACTAAAGCTACAGTTAGGATTCATGACTAAAGTAAAAGAACATTACGGGCAACTGAAACGTGAACATTTCGGTCTAAAAAGGCTAAATAGCTCTGCAGAATAAAGTTTACCGAACGTTTACCAAGTGATGGTTGTAGTGTTGAATCCGCGATGTTTGACTGATTCCGCTGTAAAAGTTGCTATGTCTAGGCTTCCTCGGTCAGATTGATGCATGTAGAGGTCTCATATAGTAGCTTCATGGATCTGCGAAACTTACTGAAGCAAGAGATTTCGACAAAAATGAGGCCAATTTCGCCTTGAAAGGCCTCCATGTGCTTCCATGTACTCTCTACAGTTGTCTGTTGCAGGACTGAAGGACACTCATGTACTCTGGAGCAGGGATGTGCGGAATTCCGACTTCCGATTCCGAAAATTCGGAACTTCTGGCGTTTTTTGGGCCTCCGATTCCGAAATTCCGATTCCGAAGAAAACGCCGAAAAATCGGAAGCTTTCGGAAGTAACTCTAAGATAAAATTTTTTCGCATATCACTGATCAGTATCAGCTCATAAACAGTCCCTTTAATTTTTCTTAGCAGGTGATAGGATGTATAACGTTATAAGATCTTATCACATTTTTGACAATCTACAAATATGAATTTTAGCTGATTATATGGTTTTATGTAATTCACCCTAAATGAGGCCTCGTTGCCTCTGTCTGACGTGACATCTAAGTTCTCTATTCTTTACTAGTGCCATGTGAACACTCCTAGGTCTTGGCACTGCCTTTAATAGTTTTTCAAAAATAAGGAACGCCCTGAAGTTTCGACCACGTGTAGAAAGTCGCAAGAGTTGGATACAAAGAAGGCGTAGAGTGACAATCCTGCATAGGCCTTGTTGAGCCTATCCTACGAAAGCATTAGCAGGATCTGTTATATTTTAACAGAGTGTTGAACGTCATGGCGCAAAGAAACTATCTGCAAACAACGCTTGGCCTGTGATAAGCAAAAAAAACCAATAATTTTATTTTCTCTGCAAATGCTAGAAGTATTGAAATTGGAAGTAGCGGGGGCCTAAAATGCATAATACAAGGAGAAATGTTTTTAAAAAATCTCACTATACTAATAGAAGAGGTCTATTTACTAGCATAATTTCGGGCTACGCTTTATAATGGATTGCATATGTTACCTCTCATAGTAGCACCTGTAGTCTATAAGATAGCTCTCGCTTTTTTTCGACTGGTTAGTTTCATGCAAGTCCCCATCTGGTTGTTTGGTTAATGTTAGTATTTTTAAGTCCGAATTGCAGAACGCTTGAATACTTTATAATGTCATTTTCCCACTGGAAATATCACTGCTGTGGTTGGCAAAGACGGATATGTTGCTACTAAATTCGTTGCCTAGCACTGCCGAACTTCCGATTCCGACCCTTCCGAAATTCCGGTGTTTTTTGCGCTTCCGATTCCGAACTTCCGATTTTGGAAGTTTTAAAATTTACTTCCGCACATCCCTGCTCTAGAGTAATAGGCGGTGTCGAATTGTCATGAAGGTAAATCTTGACAGCAGATCCGGAAGGCGGGGTGGAAATTATGGTCTTCTTTAAGAGTCTATGGATTTTCATGCAAAATCTCAGTAAAACTCCCACGGCTTACAAGAAAAATGTCAAAGTTGCCAGTAGATCAATAACACTCTCCCCTTTACTTATTTATAAGGTGCACCCATTGGTGAATTTACTTTTACGATAGAAATTATTTTCTGCTGAGGTGTCCTATAGTTATGAAACTGCAGAAAAAAGATCAGAAAAATCGTAAAATTCATGGGCATGAGCTAGCAGAGTTGCGGAGTGAGTTCTGGGGTAATTTTACATGAGGGAAACAAACAAAATATTTGGAAGCTTCGAAAAAATCAGAATCAGACTCTACAGCGAAAAACTGGGGGTGTTCTATAGTTATGAAAAGCACCATATGAATCACTCTATGTGATCTATGCTGTTTTAGTTTCGGTGCAGTCTAGATTCTATTCTGTTTTACTCTACATGTTTTCGGTATACTTCGAGTTATTCTGGTTTTTTTGTTTTGACAATAAAAATTCGTGGAAAGCTGTGCTTGATACAATCAAGAGTCTCAGTTAAGGTACGCTCTGTCAGTACTTTTTCCGGCTTGTATGCGGTCGACAAGTATAAAATAAGCATTGAGTTGCATCCGCCCCGGGTTTCTGGGGCAAAGGTTTGTTGGGGCTGTATTTATGAACGCATTTACCCCGGGTTAAACGAAGGAACGCCCAAAATTTACCCTGAAGCTCATCAATGTACCTACCCGTTAGGGCGAGTTTAAGTGCGTACCCCGCGTCAACGTCGAGTAGCTGGCTACTCTACCCGGCGACAATTTGATCCAGGGGCGAACAAGTGCTCAAGATAGTTGGAACGCGGTATCTAGTCGTAATGACGTCTTTTCTTCCTTTTTGAGCTAATGTGCCTTTTCCGTTGTTAGGGGGACAGTTCTACCCCTTGTTAGTTAATTGCTTCGTGATTTCGCGTTTTCGCGGTTAAGCTGTTTCCATTTCCACAATTTTCCACGAGATCAGTGTTTGTGCGATCACAGCCTTTTGGTCAGTGATTTAGCTTTGCATTTGTTTCGTGTAAAATATGAGCTCATAAATGCTACCTGAAGGAACTGATTTGGAGCAGAAGCCCACAAACAACTAATGTCTACTAGTTTTAGTGACGTAAGTTTATCTCTAGGGCAGGCCCTGAAAGCTTAGTGGGCATAACTGATATACCACCACATAATCTGAAACACCATTTGGTCCGTAACCGCATCTATGACCGCCTATGCGTAACACCTAACTGTACTATCTGTCCATCTGGAAAGCAAGGCGATTGTATTGTCTCATGCGCGATATATCTAATAAAATGTGATAAACACTAAGTATTCAAATTAAAGAACACATAAGTGGGAAAGGTAATTCACGCTTATCAACCCCGCTAGGATCTCATCGAATACTGAAACATAACGGTGGTGACTTTAGAGTACATGTTACAATCCTAACAACAACATCAGACATCTCTGCACGAAAGACTCTCGAAACCTTCTGGATTCATGCCAGAAATCCGAAAATTAATCGCAGAGAAGAGCGCCAAACAATCACTAGTGATCTCGCTCCTTATCTAGATCTCTGCAATGAGGTTCTCTATATAAGGGCAACTGCAGCGACATTCAAAGTTTATTTTGCTGCTACGCTCTCCTTGTGGAGTGGAGCCCTGAAGAAGGCGAAGTTGCCGATACGCGCGTAAGCTCAAGAAGCTCTTTGTCACCTCGGAAAGGCTAAAGCATTTAGCAGGCTTTAGTCATTAAGTCTCTTTATTTTTCACTTCTACTGCTTACTGGTTTTCAAGTTTGTACATAAGGTGCAACACCATGGGTGCACATGTGGGTTTCATGACTACACATTTGTTTCGCTTTCTATTTCTTTGTAGTCACACCAGCGGATCCTGACCGCTCCACGGTCCTGCTCCGCTGGTTTGAACGGTTTCGCCGTTCTGTTTTATCCTACCTGTTTCTATTGTTTCTCCAGTCAATGCATGGCATGGGCCATGCGTACGGCTCCACGCCCGGCGGGTCGTTCACAGGTTTGGCGGCACGCGCACGCGCCGAACGGGTGTTCCCATCCTATGCACTGGCTGGAGAACTCATTGCTCTTGCCAGTGCTACAATGAACTATACTGATGCTCGGCAGCCTTTATACACAGTGATGATATCATTTTATTCTCATTTCACTGTGAACAACTTTCACGCACTCGACCCGTTAAAAATGAAAGGTGGCCTCGAACAGACCCTCGCTGTTGGAAAGCCATTCAAGCCAGCGGAACTGGATCGATTCGTTGGCTTGAACGGCTTATAACTTACCTAACCTACCTGCGGACCGCCTGCGTGGTTCCATCCTACCCACCTGCTGGAGAACTCTTGTGTTTCTCCACTCTCCCGGCCGCCTGTAGAATGAACTCTACTGAAGAACAGCAGTCTTTATATATGCAGCAAAGATATGAGTGATTTTCCATCCCGGCTTGAGCAACTGCTAAACGTGTTAACGTTGTTAGAAGGAAAAGTGGACCGAAAAAGACCTTAAATTTCGACCAGTCTAAAAAAATTGCACCCGTTTTGTGCATAACTCACGGCGCTGAACACGATGGTGTTCGTAGTTTTTCTCGATAGGCCCTAGTTCCCGTGCTCACACAAACACACATACATACATAA
>KN549784.1:17463-33695 GCA_000797555.1 Oesophagostomum dentatum | reverse complement strand
TAGTAAGTCTGCTTGGCAAAGTAATTCTCTAATTGCTACTGATCACGACTCAAACATGATGAGATAATCACTGTAAAAAATGGAAGTTGCTTTGCGAACGATAGGGAAATGTGCTATTGTCACTAAAAATTTTTGCCGTCTCTCGCTAGTGTGTACACCACGTAAGGTCCAAATGGCAATTCATTAGCAGTTGATGTTCTTCTTTGTAAACTGAACGCTCTATTATTGCCTAGAACATTCATAGCGCTGTTGCGGTAAAGTTCTTCAAGGCAGTACCCACTGAAAAAAGACGTTTTGGGATTTTTGCATTTCTTTAACCATAGCTACACGGTTTCTCCACTAAAACTCACCTAGCAAATGTCGATGATGTGCTTTTAGCGCTTGTTGAGGTTACCAAGGTGAGCGGACGAGTTGTCGACAGACAATACACTGATACGGTAGGACGGCATAACTCATCCGCTCATCCTCATTACTTGACAAGCACGACAAGCACGTTTTATGCATTTTCTTGGTTAGCTTTAACTTTTGCGTTTTCTAACTTTGGCTTTAAGTAAATCCTTTGGCTAGGGTACAAAAATGCGGAAATCTTAGAATCGATTTTTCTTGTGCTGCCTTTAAATGCGCACGGTTTGAGAGCTATGAGTTGCAGAATGTTTGCGGTCTGCATAAGAGGTGCTACGGGTCCTTTGACTTGCATAACAACGCTTCCGTAAAACCCTACAGATTTGAGATCCCTTTGTTATTTGCTCTCATTCTATTGTATTTTTCCAACGATTTCTGATGTTCTAAGAATTCCAAGACCTAGTTTTGTCCTGGTTCTGTTCCTAGCTATAAGTTTACTTCGTTCTAAGCTCCAACTTTCCTTTAAAGGCAGGGTACGTGGAAGTTTTAATTTTTGAGAATTTGGCCCAAGCTATAGGTTGACCTGATGATCTATCTGGCAGAACCATTTTAACAGCATATGGCGTTCACTCATTCCTGGTAATGTGAGGGCTCTTCTACTCCAATTTCACATTATATCACTCGTTTTTGGTTCAATTTTTTACACTGTAATTTAGCGCAATGTTGGCTGATGTTGGGCTTCGGGAGAGAGAACCTTCAGTTTTCTCGCGAACAAGCAGACTTCATAATGTCAAGCTTCACCATCGTTGCCCGCCGCTATTTTCCATCGAAATCTCAGGAATCAAAACTTCCACGTACGATGCCTTTAAAAAGATCCTGTGACAGCACTCATGCTGCCTTTTGTTCAGGGTTGCCTCGAGATATTGATAACCTACGTACGATAGAAACAATAACTGGTCGCCTTATCATATCCAACAATACAGGCCTCGGAACATTCATGTACCTGGCGTCGTTGCAAAATATTGGAACGAAGAATGGTTTGCTTTGTATCGAGAGATCTGTTTTTCTTAAAAGTCCCTGAAAAAGAAGAACCGTTTTTTCCAATTCATATGATTGTTGCAAACAAATAATCATGAGCTAACATCGTAAATATTGTTAACTAAAAAAGGCAAAGCCAGAGTGGCTACGAATGTTAGAAAAAAGTATGCTATCTGTAGATTGTTCGCACAAATTGCCATTCGAGCTTTCCAAATATCCGCCTAATTTCAGAGGGGTTGATATTTCTGTAGAACTAGTGTGGGGTGATCAGACGGGTAGACAAGAAGATTCTGAGCACTGCTCAAAACAAATTGTTACAGAGAACGGAATTGCTGTTGTAGTAAAGGATAATGCTGACCTTCAAGCGCTGCCGATGCCGAAATTGGAAAATGTTATGCTCAAAAAAGGAAATAAAAGAGTTGAACTAGTTAACAACCCTATGCTCGCTGAAGAAATGAAAAAGATGATAGAGGAATGGACACCAGCGATAGAACAAACTGCAGTGCAACATACAGTCTTTACAGCGAAGGAGGTACCCGAAGACAACTTTGGCGAGTTAAACGCGTATTTCTTCGTGCATTTTTGAATGCTGATTCATTCTAATTCCACACAATGTTCTCATTTCAGCAGCGACACCCTTGAATGACTTTTCAGCGTTGCTATGCCTATAAAGGCAGAAAAATACACGAAATACGATGATTTCTTCAAACGGTTTCATTCGACATATTCTCTTATCTCTTCAGATGCGTTAGACAGTTTATGAATAGGCGGCTTCCGTGAACGCTATTTAGGCTTCTAGCTATCGCGCTCCCTTGTTTTTGTTGTTTCTTAACCACTTTAGACTCGTCCTTCAATGCTAGAAATCTAATTTTATGGAGGAAAATCCTTGAGTGTAAACACTGTCAAATTCGCATCTTGGAAAAAAACGATTTCTCAAGAATATAGCCATGAAGGCGAGACTGAAATGGTATCAAGAGGCTTCACTTCTCATGATGAACGCCGGTCGTAGCATCAAAATGAGGCGGATTTAGGAGTAGGTTTTTGGATTAAGCAAGCGTAAATTGGAGAAGTTCACTGGAAATTGCAGAGTAGATTTATAGCGTCTTTCTTTGTCAGGAATGACCTATTTATTTCAGGACTTTTCTGCAGCCTGGTAGTTGCTTCTGTTGTTTTGATTTCGGCAGCATTGTATGGAGTTCGCCTTACTTTTCGGCGGAAGAAACGCATATTAGCTTTACCAGAACTGCCGTACAATCTAAATTCTAAGTCCCAGAAACAGCTTGTTTCTGTCTGCACGGTAAGTGAGCAATTTCCGCACAATCGCATCTGCACCAACTTTATTTATTTACTAAAATGCTGCGGTGCGCTTACAAAATTACGGCGCAATGTCCTATACAACAGTGGCTTTAAAAAAGAAAAAAGCTCTCATTCTCCTCGACAAATATTTTTACTGGAATATTGGAATCAGTGTGATAAATCAGTTTGCTGCAGCTACTCATGCCAAAATCTTCACAGGGCTCGTAATGTGTGGAGAGTGGCTCCAATTTGCTAAAAATATGTTTAGAGATCAAAATAAGGCTAATGTTTCTTTTCGCTTTGAGAAGTTAGAAAACTTTTAAGGAAATTTTGAAGAAAAACCCGATAGTGTGGTGCACCGAAGATTACAGTCTCCTTTGGAATCGTAAGTAGCTATCGACGGCGTAACGCAGCATAGTATGTATATAGCTTTCCAGGTAGAAGCACAGCTGTATGCTACGCGCATAGCTCATCAAAACGGACTGAGCTTATCAAGAATGGCATGATTCCAGTGATTCGAGTTTGTTGCATGTTTTGAAAAGAATGGACAGTTAGTTTACAGTTTATGTACTAAACCTAAACCCAGAATGGCAACATTCCGCGACGAATTCCACTGCCGCAGAACAGACCATTGCAATTCCGGCTTGAGGAGATCTTGGAATATGATCTTGTTGTGACAGTAGGAACTACAACCAATGTTAGCGACGTTGTTCCTGGTCTTCCTGACAATGTCGGGGATCTTTACGCATATGAAGGTCCGGATAGGAATATGTGTGCGAAAAGTTATGCTCAATATTAACCCCCGGTGAAAGTATTGCTTATAGGCGGAATGATGTACAAACTGTTAGAAGTCATCCAACTTTCATCTATGTCAGCCAGCTTCAAATATGAAGTCAAGAGTAGAAAAAAGGGCATTATCAAGAACTTGGAGCTTGTACTATTTTATTGGTGAGTATTGTTGTGTTTCAAATCGTTCCAGCTGTCAGATGTTCTTATGAACGTTTTCTAAAAAACTCTTTGATAACAACTATAGTTATAGTTACTTACTACTATAGTTATAGTTACTTACTTTAGTTACTATAGTCGCATACAACCAACAAAAGTTGAAGGAGTCTGGATTTGAAGCTAAATTAGGGTATAACTCACTTAATCTTGTTGAAAATCCAGGCGGATCGTTGATGTGAGTATCTCGCAGGCTTTGTTGCATACATATCGCTGGGCAGTGTTCGTCTCTGAGGATAGTATTCTAATCGTCGTCCGTGAAGATAACTGAAAGGGCCCAATTTAACCTCATATCACATTTGTTGCACCACGAATGAGACCAAAATGCATTTTGTTATCTTAACCGTATATGAGTCTTCTACGAGCAACTGCGAAAGGCGCCCAGGATCAAGCGTATGGTGCGACAGCCGCAGAGGGGGTGGTTGTCCATACGGGATCGAGAGAATGGGTCGCTGGAGAGGGTCGACGTATAGGGAAAAACGTGAAGAAAGGAAAAGCGCCTTAGAAACCTTTACCATGCAAATTCTAAGTTGAATCCGTGAATTATGATCCTCTAGAAAACTGACTCCGTACCCGATTAAGCGGATTACAATACAAAATGAGTGTAAGTTTCGAGTTCACCATTCAAAGTCACCCCTCTAAGCTATGTTTTAACGAAATCCATGATTTTCAGTGGCTTTTCAATGACCTCATGATTCTACTTTCAAATGATTTTTCTAATTTAAGAAAATGTGTGACTGATTTTTTACTATTCCAATGGACGATTCCTTTTTCGCTTGGCCACTCGGAAAGTAATCGAAACAGAAATAGCACATTTGCTCTCATTTAGGCCTTAGGAGCTTAACAGCGAAAAACCGAAAAGTACGATTCGCACAAATATGATACTATATTTTTGTGAAGATGAAGGTTTACTCTTTCGTAATATACAAAACAATAAGGAAATCCTTGCAGTACGAGAACACAAGTAACAGCGAATTTTAGAGATTTCCCATTTTCCCTGAAAGTACAGTTAAAGCAACCATTTATAAGACGTAATCAAGACTTTTCGTCCAACTCTCAACGCTTGGAAGTTCAGGGGATCTCCGCTGTGCGTGATTAAGTTGGACCTTAATAGGCTTCCTCGGCTGAAAAGTTAGTATGGTGCGACTCTACTGCAATTTTTGCCGTCGTACCGTAACAACGTTAAGAAAGCGAAATCAATTCCGAACAGTGTTTTATACGGCACGAGAGAGCATGTTTGAAGTTTTTAAAGCATGTAAATATTGCCAAAACTCTTACGCTGAAGAAGATGCTAATGTTCTTCCGAGCCCTATTTTCCTCCAAAATCAATTTCCGTCCATTTTCCGGCTTTCAGAGCAGGGTCAAGCGTAGTTGCGACAGTCGCAACGGGGGGTCGACTTGGGACGTCGCTCGAGGGGAGGGGGTCGCCGTTGACTTGATGCAGAACCAAATGAGATAGCAGTGATGTGGAGAGCGGACTCTCACAGCCTTTTAATCTCCTGCGGCTGAAACTCATCTCCATCCAGGATTTTTTTCGAAGCGCTCAGGATGACGGCGACCCTAACGATAAACTACATTAGTGCCCCAAGAAGGTAAGGAGGCGTTAACCCTCTGTATGCACTGAGGCTATGCGGCACAGCCATGAAGAAGCTCAAATTTTAACTTGACGCAACATTTGCCCTTGCAGCGCGCAAACGCCAGTGGAGCGCACAAACTCTTGAGAAATGGAAGAACTAGGGTTCACAGAAACATGCGTAAGTCCTCGAAATCGGAGACAAATGCGCAAAGCTTATATACCTTTCCAAGGAAGACGATTCGCTCTATGGAATAGTCTAAAAGAATTGCCAAGGGACACAAATCCTGAAGAACTGTACAACGACAAACATTGGTAATTTTCTATTTTCATCAAATCTATGGTTGAAAAACGATGATTATTTGCTTCGCATTGGAAGCTTTCAGGAGATGCTGTATGTGATGAGAAACTAGAGGATTAGCTCTATTCTGCTGCTCCAAAAAGTTCTTGTAGCTCTTCCTTTTTAAGAGAAATAATTTGATGCGACTGAGACGCGACCGAGGCCAAGAGTCGCATCAAAACTGAACTTGGGTCGCATCAACTTAATTTGTAGAAAACGAAATCGGACTTTCGCACTATTCTAGGCAGAGATGGAGGAAGTCTTCTAGTTTCCGTCGCTATATAAAGTTTCTTGAAACTTCACGGCTAGGAAGATTAGTGCTTGATTTTCTTACCCCTACTTTTTCTAAAAACTAAAAAACAGCCATGTTTGAGCGAGTAGTGTTCTCGAAATTAAGAATGCTCTAGAGTTTTCCTTAGTCTATGCGATAGCGCAGACCTTCTTCTCTTGTCTGATATAAAAAATCCCTCAATTGTTTCCCGCTTTGAGTAAGTTAGTCAAGTCTTTGCGCACCCTACTTTTCCTGTTTTTGTAGGCGAACCGCACCGCGCACGCGCGCGTCCGTCGCGGAGCAGCTTTCTAGCCAGTTTTGAAGGCATTTGCTGCATTCCTTAGTATTAGCCTTTTTTATGCTTCTCTGTTGCAAGGGTCTGTTTCACCCACAGTAGAGGGTCGAGAATCTCTGCTCAGAAGGGGGGAGGGGTCGCCCTGAGGGCAAATGAGTCGCATCGGTACGCTTGACCTTGTTTGAGAGACTCAACCTTATGAAGGTTTTGTCCAACTATACTAAATGACTAGACAGAAGAAACCCTCTTCCTTCGATTTATAGAAGCTCTTCAAATTTTTTGCAAAACATAGAACTTATTTATGCTTTTCGCAATCCTACCTCGGCTATTTTCTGGAAGAAACTGTACTCCAGCGCAAACTGATAAAGTTGCGATCCCTTGCACTTCACAATCTCTTTTGCAATAATGCGAGTAGTTGCCGTTGTACTTCCGTTGTTCCTCGTCATTTTTCCACTATTTTCCCATCAATTTTGCCCTTTACGCTCCTTTCACTAACCATAAAACTAGTAGTAAGGGGGGGGGGTGAAAATTCTTCTTCCGAAAGGGGGACGCCTTGAGGGGACTTGCATCGCACCGCTACGCAAGACCCTGAAGGCGCACCTTGGACAGCATTTTTTGACAGCGAAGCGTGTTTATTAACTGGAATACAGAGGGTGAAAGTGGGATGTGCCTCTTAAAGGCAGTGTACCACGAAATTTGAGCTTCTGTATATTTGGTGGCAATCGACGCCTTTTGGTCCCTTCTATCCATTGCAGAAATTTCAGCGAAAAGTTCCTAGCCGTTTCCAAGAAAAATTGCGGAACAGCGTCTCGCTTTAAAGCTGATGTGCGGATTGATATGGCGAGATGATGTGTCAAAGCCAGGGTCAAGCTTGTGATGTGCCAGGAGGCCCTCGAAATCGACCCCTCCCTCGGGCAACCACCCATGAAGACCCCTCCCCCCCCCTCCCTCCTCCTCATTAGTAGTAATGCTGTAACAAAATGGATGATGTACGAAGCTCGAAGTCAATTTTTTTCAAAAAAAATGAAAATGTCTCAAATCTTCAAATGTCTCAATCACAAATATAGTAGAGGAGCAACTGGGCTGAAGAGGACTGAAATCATCAAAGAAAATCAATGAAATTTGGAGCTATGAGGTCGATGGTTCGATCCCCGATTGAGCCAAATTTCTGCAAAAAAAGAAAGGTGATGGAAAACTTCATAAAGTTGGGAAGCGGTGCGAAATAATACTTATTAAACCTCATAATAGCAAAAAAGCAAAAAAAGAGAAAATGGGGGTTTTTAAGCGTGGAGTTTCTTGAAAAAAGCAGGAAAGTATGCCAGCGGAAAAGCTGAATAACTGGTAATCCTCGGAATGTTCCCGGACATGCATGTACCAATTGATCGCATGATCTCCTGCATCTAATAATCTCTCGAATTCTTGAAAAGGCAGCGTGATTCAAGAGAAATATTCAGTCAAAATAAAGGTGCCGCTAGCAAGTAAGAAATGTAGGGTTCCGTAAAAAATGGACTACACTTCGATTATTGAAATTCTTTAGGAACGACCTAACTGTGTGCTTTCCGAAGGTATGCTCTACTAAATGCAATTTATAATAGAAGAAAAGGTTTTGTCAGACAGGAGAAAAGTTGATGTGGCACCACTCCAAAATAAGGGGGTCTGCCACATCAAAACTAGGGGGTGCCACATCAACTTTTCTTGGGAACGAAGAAGCATATGACTGGGAAATTGGGTGCAGTAATACAAAGAGAAGCAAGGATTGTTCAGGCCACTTCTTGTAATTTAAGAAGAAAAAACAATGACAAAAATATCGTACTTGCAAAAAAAGCGAGAAATTAGGCTTTTTACGGAGAAGAACACTTCCGAAAGCTTTCTGAGAAGAAAATGACAATCAACAAAGTCTCTAAGTGTGTTTCACGCATCGAATATGTGTAATATGAGTAGAAATGGCAGTTCTACCGTCTGCAAAAATTTGTGGTCCTAAGGGAGATCGTACTCCTGTCCTTCAGACAAGATGCAAAACAGTTAGCCACTACACCATACACTTTTATGTAATGCGGTGTACTCGTGCCGTAATCTTGTCTGTAGCCTAACCGTCAACCTCAAATATCTGCCATCGATCTTTGACATTTTTCATGCTATATGCTATATGGCGATTTCCCGACCTCCACCCCCTAGGTCGACCCCTCCCCCACAGCGTCCGCCCAAGTCGACCCCCCCCCTGATGTGCCAGCTCCATCACAAGCTTGATCCTGGTCAAAGCAGAATGAGTGAATGGTTGTTGTCTTGGTAGATCTGTTTTTACAGACTGTTTTTGTTCAGCGTCCTCGTACATTAGCTTCAAAAACGTGGCGATGTTCCGCGATTTTCCTCGAAAACGGCTGCGAATTCTCTTCAAATTTCTGCAATGAACAGAAGGGACCAAATGACGTCGATTGGTACTAAATGTGCAGAAACTTAGATTTCACAGTGCACTACCTTCAAAAAACACTTGGCAAGAAACGAAGAGACTAATACACTGATACACGAGTAATATACAGGGTGGTCCACTTGAAGTGTGAAGAGCTTTAGAAAACCCACCTTGGTCATTTTTGGAAGTCTTTTATGGTTTGCTATGATGTTACTCGTTTTTCCCGTTATTTTTGATCTTACTATAGCCAGTACTGTTCTTTTAATAAGTTCCATGTTCTATTTTCTTTGAACCTGGGGATTTGAAAGGTGATCTGTATAAGTATAATTCGCCAACCAGGTTTTTATGGTGGAATATTTATTGGCCTAACGTTTCGAACCAAATCGTCGTCATCAGAGACCTGAAAATGGATGCCAGCTTTAGGTCTGAAGGCCATACAACCAAACGTCTCCGCTTGCTTTGCTATGCCAACCGTAAGGCGTAGCCCAGCTTAAGAGCAGTGGTATTTGAGTCACCAACCTCGCATTCACCGGTTTCTGCGAGTATGGTCGCACGGTGTTGAAGAAGTGCGCGTTACTGAGAATTACTGAGAATGACTTAGAGATGGCGTACCTTATATGTGATGCGGATTACAGCTCACATAACGATAAAAACGAGACGAGATCACTCGCTTTTGATACGCATTCATTTCTACCATTTATGGGAGGTTTTTGATGTAAATTCAAGCAGCCTCTAATGCTTGAGCAGCGATGTCGGTTTCATAGCCTAGGATTACAGATTTTACGTCAAATTCATCGCCATGATGTGCTTCAATTTTATGTTTACCTAGCTCTTCAATTTTATGTTAATCTCTAGGTCATTCTCAGTAACGCGCACTTCTTCAACACCGTGCGATCATACAGGTAGAAACCGGTGGATGCGAGGTTGATGACTCAAATGCCACTGCTCTTTACGCTGAGCTACGGATTAGCCGAGGTTGGCATGCTGACAAAGCAAGCGGAGACGTTTGGCCGTATAGCCTTCAGACCCAAAGCTGGTATCCATTTTCAGGCCTCTAATGACGACGGTTTGGTTCGAAACGTTATGCCAACAAATATTCCACCATAAAAATCTGGTTGGCGAATTATACTTATACAGTACTGTTCTTTGTTTTGGCGCGAAAAGACACTGGAACGGTGTGAGACCAATTCTCCGAGTTTCTGGATGAATTTGCTATCTGGGCCGGTATCTAATAAAAGTAAGCAGTGGGAGGAAGTATGCGGTTTTTAAGTGGAAATAGCGACAGTTTTGAATCTGTTGTGTGAAACCTTAGGAGCTATTCATACTTCGACGGATCCGTCGTTCATCCGATGCACCCTGTGTTGAAGGATAGGGTCACGACGGATGTGCGTTGCGCGGCGAAGCGGTGCGATCGGAACGTCGCGCGAGGTATTCATCTGAGCGTGCATGCATCAAAAAAGAGGTGCACAACCAAATAAATGGAGAGAACAGACACTGATAAAGCTGTAGAGTGTAGAAAATGATTTGAGAATTCGTCGATGATCATTCGCAATCATAAGTTTATCATGTAAAACAATTCGATTGTCAGTCGAATTCGTCGAACTATGAAAAGCCCCTTATATAGAATTTTCGTATCTATTGAATAAAGGTAAACATTTCTTATTTTAGTTGATTTTTGCAAAGTTGTGCAAGTGTTTTACGTCACATTTCATGTGGGCCACTTTATAGAAAGAAGATAGCGTTTCTCCTATTGAAAGGTAAATGTGATGAGTGGTTTTTCCGTGTAATGTGACTCTTTTCACGTTTTTATTAAGTCCACTTACTTTGGGACAAATTGTGCCGGGTGAACTCACGCATGCGAATTTCACTTGTGAGCACGACGAATCCCCGATGAATCTTCATCTCCGCAAGTATGATTTCACCGGCGTGGATATGGAAAGGAGTCAGCCCTCACCTCGTTGGTGCGAATTTAGGGGCAGGCACGACTTTCCTGTCCAAAAACTCAGCAGTTCCTTATGTTTATGTGAATATTTTAGTTCCTTTCCATATATTCGTCATTGATGTTAGGTTTCGTCATTCGTCATTGAGGTTTCCTGGACTATTTCTCGTTTCTCGACTTTTTCTGCTTTTTGTTCAATGAAGTGGAGCCTTTTCTCAATCAATAGACGTTTACGCTTCGTTTGTTACCATTTCAGTATTTATGTTGAGATTTCATCGCTTATCTTCCATACCTCTGGATGTTTTGCGCCACTACTATGTTTTTCAAAGAGTGAATGAAAATGCAAAATAAGCATACACTAGAAAACTGCTTAAAAACGTAAAGAAAAGAAACCGCGCCTACTAATTGAAGAATGGCAACAAAAGATACTATATTGCCCTGTTTAAAGCCGGTGCACAACGTGGGCAATGTGCAACTGAAAAAAACAGGGATTTTTAACTTACGTTATGCACTTATGACATTATTTTACACTTTTTATGCATAGAGGATATTCAGTGAGGGTTCGAATCTTCGCAAAAACCACGCCGAAACGCTTCCGTTTTAAGCGTTTTCACCTACAATTTTCCCACCTACTCTACGAACCTATCCTAAAAACACTAATTGTGAAAAGATTTTTGGCGAATTATGCCCTTGTTTTAGCTAATTGTAAGCAAAACGACTTGGAAGCAAGAACTCTATGCGTGCGTGAAAAATTAGGCGTACACAAGTTCCGAACAACCCCAGGCATACCTCTGATTATATTGTGCAACTAACATTTAGTCCACTCGCCTTATATCTCCGCTGTATACAGTTGAGGTGCTGCCTGCGGATAAAAAAAAGCTCAAGAAGCTGCTCGTGTGAGAGGAAGTGATTGTCTGGGAGGAAAACGGAGATTGGCACGGGTAAAGTTTCAAATCTAGTTACAACTACGGAAGTACTGCTAGTGGACAGCTTCCCCCCCCCCGTTTTGGGGACGAATTTCGTCCACCGGTGAGGTTTCCGCTACTTTCGCGTGGATGATTAATTGCGGAAACCGCCGTAGAAGGGGAAATGCGGCATTGGGGGGAAATCTCAACCCATTTTTGTGAATGACGCATGCGCCTTTAAATGTTTCAACAGAACTTCTCAGAAGAGCTTTCTGCAAGATAATTTAGAAGGAACTCTACATCAGAGGCCACGGTTGTGCTAAAGTTTGTATGAAAGTTCGTGTTAAAGCTCATTATCGCAAAGCGTAGAAACACTCTCATCTGGAAATTACTGGTCACACCTTCACTCCTATGTTTTGTCTTATGAACGCGCATCAGTGGAAGCATGCGTCCGAGAATGATTAGAGATTAACACTCAGTGTGCTCATAAGTTGCTTCCCCCAAGTCCATACGGATTAATAAGAAATGCACTAACGTTCTTGAAGTATCTTTCAAAGCATGATGGAGCGCCAACAGGAAAATGTAATGTATAATGAAGCGTTGCCCTATCTACTTTTAAAAAGTACCCCTTAAAACCTCTAGAGCTAATTAAGAAGTGTACTACGTGATACCACCCATTTAGAATTAGTTAAATTCTGTTTACAGCACACGCACGTCGGTTTGGCTAGGGATAGGAGTGACGAATCCAGACGCAAGGTTTCACAGCTTTGCGATATGCAGCAATTTTTGCGCAAGTTTTTATTCGAGCTTGAACACTGGGAATAAGCAGGGATCTCTGACAAGACCATGTACTTTTATATACACTACAGGTTTATCTGAAGAAAGATCATCAAGGAAAGTTCAGCGGAGGCATCTACTTTGCATTTACTTACAAGGGAAGTACATTTGTTCAAATCCGCAAGTGCGGATGAAAATATACCGTTAGATAAACTTCGGGCTTCCTTGCAATGCCTCACAATCTCAGCTGCTCTCGGTTTTCGTATAGGAGGCTACGGCCGCGTTTGATTAAAAGGCTTTACAGAGTTCGCACACCCATCGAAATTGGATATTTTGTAGGAACTTCTATAAGGTGCGTGACAACCTGCTATAACAAGGAGGAGCCCCCTAGAGAGTCAGTTTTGCGAAGTTTCTAGTAAGAGAGTGCCTGCAGGCCGACAAATAAAAGCGATCAGAGGGCTCCGTATAGAAAAAGCGATGTAGTGTAAAGGTACCCCTCGCTTTATACTTCTCTCACAGCCATATACGCATAGATATTGCGTCTGTTTATCATATTCCCTTGCGTTTTTGTTGTTATTAGTTTAGTCTTTTTTATTGCTGGTGACTTTTTTTGCTTTATGACATATTCTCATAAAAAGGTCCGGTTCAGAAACAGCCGTTTGACGGGCACTCCAATATAAGGAGTTGTTGGAATGGTAGCAATGCAAAACACCGCAGCAATTGGGTTATTTAACTTCGCGCACAAGCAGACGCAGTAATGCAGTAATGCAAAAGATTTGCATCATTGAAAAGTCGAACAAGGGACCCTCCGACTATGAAGCGAGACACTTACCTCTACAATAGCCGCAGCTGAAATCGAAAAAATTCCTGATCGCTTTCATTTTTTGATCTGCAGTTGCTCGCTTGTAGCTAGTTTTATTTCACTTTTCCGGCAAGCTTTCCGCCTCTACAGTAGCTATCGCGCATCTTCATAGCAGCTGCTGCAACATGAGTGAATTGGGCGGGCGTTGAACTCTGTAAAGCCCGTTAAAGAAATACGCACATAATTTCCTTAGTAAGGGCCGAAAGTAGCTAGAAGGTGAAGGGAGAAAAGGTACCCGGAGACCTATCTAAGGACATATTATTAACCCCACTTGTGGGTTCGAACAAACGTATTTCCCTCGTTAGTGGCCACCACACACACACACACACATCACGCCTGCCAGACATACATGCATTCAGTATAAATGAAATTTACTGACTGCTTTGCTTTGATCGCAAGTGCTTATTCAAGATTGCGGTTCAGTTTCATCATTTGTATGATCGACGCGAAAAATACAGATGGGAAGGCAGAAGTTCTATGCTGGAGACGCAAAGAAAGCAGAGCTAGAGAGATCACTGGACTTGGAGAGATGCCACACGTGCAACGCGGTCGGCTCGTGAGCATGTATTTTTCACGTCGACAGTAAGTATAAATGATCCTTATCGAGCATAAATACCCCCGCAATCGCTAACTATCGATTTGTTGATCCGCTTTTGACCGGTTGCCTATCGATCTGTCCGCTTCTGACAGATGCTGTTTCACTCGACTGACATTCTACACGTTGCTAATCACATCTTGCCTATCTATACCGACACCTCCACAGTGCTATCAGCCTCTTCACCATTGCCACCGGGTTTCTACACATCGGTCCCGACTCAGATGAGATGTTGGCCGGGCGGTTGCCGGTTATTTGGCCAGGCGGCGACCCTAAATGTGTGTGGAGATGCTCCCGCCTGCTGGGCGGCCAGCCAATCAGGTTTGTCGGACGGGCGGCCACCATTCAACACAGAGATTAACATGACGAGCTCGATGCGAAAATGGAGCTGATATGCGCTTATCATACTTTTATCTACCGTGAGGTTTCCTATCCACCACTGACATAGGTCATTTCATGCTTGCCGCCCGGCCGAATTACAGACAACCGCCCGGCCGACGTCTCTGCCTGAGGACCTCCTGCACATCAGTCCCGAGCTCCTGCACATAGATTACTACTTTTTGCGCACTGATGTAGGAACCTCTTTCAATCCTGCTCATCGATATAATGCTCTCTAACAGCGCTAACGGTCTTTTCCGCACAACACATCTAGCATCGCCAGTATCGCTATCGTCTGAAATCACTATAGTCGCCGACGATTGAAAGTTTGAATGTCACAAATTCTCAGTGCCATGAAATTTGCGACGTACATGCGCTGCTGCATAGAGACCTTGAATATATCTACCACTTCTGATAGCCCTTATATGGCACTAATTTTGTAGATCGAACCTACCTGTAAAGGACATAAGCTCCTCCTATCCTACCTTAACACCAGGGTCTGCGAGCACTGAACGCCTCAAAACTCCGCGCACGAAACAGTTTCGATGTGGAGGCATTGGAGCTATTTGGCATAGGTCTTAGGGATCTACGGAGCTTACTTCGGCTCTCTACGCCTTCTTTGATGCCAAACACACGAGTTTCGAGTACTTGAACTACACTTTTTCCATATCTACCGCTATTTAGCGCCACATAATTTGGCGCCTTGATCTAGAGCACGGGGCGCTTCGTATCTGTGAAAAACTGTCTAAGACACCTATAGTTCATGGGGCTGCGTAGCTTTCTTCCACAAAGAAATCCGCGCTTTTGAAAAATTTAAACTGCTCCAAAATCCACTCCCGGCGCCGATTGACGCCACGTAGCTTGGCGCGTATATATGTGATGTACAGTGGAGACTTCGCATATTTGTGTGAAAGCCCAGGAGACAGCAAATTTGACAGCTCTACAATTCTTCTACGAAGAACAAAGGAATTTTATGACACTCAGACAAACACACAAACGCACACCCTTCCATCCTTAGCCCGTTGTTATAAGTAACAAGTCTGTCCGCCCAGCTTTACCGGGCTCGCGGACTTACTGGAGTGCTCGCTTCGCTAGGACCATGTTACTTTCCACTGAGACATATTGCCCCAGCTCAGCTGTTATTTGTCTGATCAGTAGCCGCTCAACAAGTCGATGTATTAATTGAGGTGGCGTGGGGCAGTATGTTCAATCGAATTTCTTGATAATCCTTCAAATTTGCTACCAGTTGCACTCACTTGGTCTCCTGTCCAGTACTGCTGACCCCTCCTGGCGCACTGCTAACGACGCCCTGCAAATGGACGACGACCTCCTGCACCTGATCCCGCCTTTTTTCACATCGCTCAAGATTTTCCGCGCATTGGTAGAGGAACCACTTTTGTATCTTGCTCATTGATATAGGGCTACCTGACAGCACCACCTGCCTTCTTCATAGTTCACCTTGAACAGTCGAACTTACTGCACATCGATTTCGGCCCCCGCACATCGGTCTCGACCATCTGCTCGTCACCAGTAGCGTCCCTCTACATCAGTCCCGATCGCTCCACATCGGCCCCCACCTCCTGCGTATCGTTTCTGACCTCATGCACTCCGGTTTCGTCCTACTGCGCATCCGTTCTGACCTCCTGCACATCGGTCCCGCCTTTTTTCACATTGCTACTTTCGGCAACTGGTAGAGGAACCACTTTTGTATCCTTCTCATCGACATAAGGCTACCTAACAGCGCTACCTGCCTTTTTCATAGTGCATACAAAACAGTCGCCGGTATTGCGATCGCCTGAAGTCACCGAAATTGCTGACGATTGGAAGTTTAGCTGTCGCAAATGCTCAACGTCCTGTAATATGCGCATACATGTACTGCTGCATAGAAACGTAGAGTATATCCTCCACTGCCAATGGCTCATATATGGTGAAAATTTTGCTGCTCGAGGTTACCTGTAGAGGGCGTGTGCTTCACCAATTCTGGCGCCCTAATCCGTGGCCACTCCACGACGCGAAACTCTGCGTACGAAAGTGTCTCAATGTGGAAGTATGAAACATAGGTGGAATACCCGGGCGTGAGGGTTACCAAACGTGAAGGTCCAGTTTTGACGGGTGCGGGCAAAAGTGAAGGTGGTCTGACAGACAGCAGACAGAGAAGAGGTGTCGACCGGGGGAAAGGGGGGACGAATTTGGGTATTTTTTTATTATTATG